>CAJQZJ010004824.1:2032029-2048274 GCA_907164525.1 Lophiomys imhausi
GAAGGAAGGAAGGAAGGAAGGAAGGAAGGAAGGAAGGAAGGAAGGAAAGACAGAAGGAAAGAAGAAAGGAAGGAGAAAAACATTTTATCTGGACCTATAACTAGTTGTTTTTTTTAAATTTGGGACACAGTACACCTTCATAAAGCCAACAATTACAGTGACCATGACAACTGGGTGTGGTATTCCTATGTATGGATTAGTTTTCTGCTCCCTGTTTGACAGTGACTACAAGTAGCAGTTTAAAATGTGGAGGATATGGAGGTTTGAGAATATTAAATATCACTTGACAGATCGGAGGGTAAGAGTGTGTATTGCTCTTCCTGAGGGCCCAAGACCCAGTAGCTAAGTCAGTCAGTTCACAACCACCTGTGACTCCAGCTCCAAGAATATCCAGTGCCTCTGGGCTCCTCAGGTACCTGTACTCACGTGCACAGATCTCCAGACAGGCGCAAACACACACACACTCAATGTAAAAGATGAATCTAAAAAAGGAACCACACAGCCTCACTAGTCACAACTTTAACTTGTACCAGCTGGCATCTTACTTTTGAGATTGCGATAAAACTATTTTTTCTTTTAATGTCAAAATGAATTTGAATCACGGAAACTTTGCTAAACCAGTGTAGGGAATGTCGGAACACTTTTCTTCCAGTTTCCTATCATACTATACATTATATTTATAGGCATTATCCATTTCCAAAATCAGGGTACTAATGGTTGTATTGCACAGTTAGCTAAGATACAGACATATGATATAATTCTATATCTATGTGTCCTCTCAGGTCTAGCATGTTGCACTAGCTTACGTATTACATCTTCATGTTGTGTGCTTAGTTTCCTTTAAATTGTGAAGGATCCTTAATCTGAAGAACCCTTTTGATTTGGGTAGTTCATATTCTTAGCTGATCCCGTACCTGAGCAAGATGCAAGAAAGACGTCTGTCGCTTCAGAGAAGATACAAATCTTCGCAAAATGGGGATTTTCTTGTCAGTTAGGGCTTCTGGCAAGTTTTCCAAGGATGAAACAACCCACTGTTCCCAATTTTTAGCAAAATTTCTTATGTCTGCTAGCAAGCTGCAAAGAAAACTCTGGGTTAGGTGCTACATTGGTAAGAAATGTACTGAATGTTCACAATGCATTGGAGGGGTCCTGTTGTTCTGTGCTTCCAAAACAGACTTGGCCTGTGGCTGCCATATATGGTCTTAATCAAAATGATCAAGTTCCTCAAACTCCAGTTTTTTCATCTATTAAATAAGACTAGGAATAGTATATGGTCATTGGATTATTTTGAGAATTACATCAAATAACTCACAGAAAATGCCCTGGTTTGAGATTAGCACAAAGGTATCAAATCCATAAGTACCTTCTTATTACTTATAACTCATAACTATTTTCTGTGAAATACATTTCTTGGAAAATGTGTCAGCTTTGTGTTCCATATGTTAACTCCTTCAATGATACCACATTGGTCTTATTTTATGTATTTAGTATCAATCTTATTGCTATATTCTTATCATTCAAATATAATCTTGTGTGGCAGGTGACCAAAAAAATGTACTACTTATAGAGCCAACTTAGAAAATGCAAATTGTGGCAGCGTGTATATAAGAGCATATAAATCTTTAAAACTCTAAATCTTTATATTTGTTTCACAGCGGCAGTCTAAGTGTAGGTGGTACGTCTTGTTTGTGGGAAGCAGGGATAAGCCATAGGGAAGAGACTAAGCAAAGTTTAAGGTCAAACACTGGGGTTTAGCTGCCTCTGAGACACTGAACAAACTTATTTCCACTTCCAGCTTCCACGTTTGGTAACTTTTGGGTTATAATACCTACTCTTGAATAACATTTCAGCGCGTATTTGTCATTCAGTGAAAAGGAGTTGATCAAGTCAAGTATAGTGTTCTCTGGATGCTGAGAGTGCTTGCTGTGTCCCAAAGGGAGAGAGCCTAGCTGAACATGGTGATGTGGGACTGCTCTGGGTGGAACTGCTGTAGTCTCAATATCGTGTTTTCACTCTTCCAATTGTGTGGATATTTTGAAAAAAAAAAAGAAAACATGATTTAATACATACCAGCTGTTACTACTGTTTTAAGTAGTCACACGACCAGCTGTTTGCCACCAAAGCAGTAGAACTATTTGGCTGTGACACCGAATCATCATATATAACCAATTGGGAGTACAGATTAGATGCTTAAAGTACACCAGGGATAATTAAAAGAAGCTACTGTCCAGATCAAGGCCAACTATTATCCAAAGTAAATAAATAATCCCATGAAAAGATGCCAAAAATAAATATTTATTATTCAATATGCATTTGAGCACTATGTCAAGGCACAAATTGGTTTGTTGTCCCTGTTCTAAAATAACTTACATTATTTCATTAGACTATTTTCAAGAGAAAATTGTGCTCATTTCCCTCCAAAGTTCTATATTTTCACCCTAGGAATGACTGTGTAAAAAATCTTGCCATATATTTTAAATAAAGTATTCAAGATCTTAGTTCTTTGCTGAAAGGTCATAATTTCATTATACCACTTCTTAATTTTGCAGACGAAGAAGGTTAATCATAAAAAAATAATAATTAAGAATTTCCCAAAACTTCCTTATAGATTTTATTATTGTGATTATTTTCCCATTGACTATCCTATTCATCCTCCACACAGTCTCCACTGAAGTAGATCACGCTTGGACACCAATGCTTTTCACTTCGGCAGGCCTCACACTGAAGGGACTTTAGGTTTTTATACTACCCATTTGATTCACTGATGCTCAAGTAGAAAGACCAACACACACCCCTTCCAGGTGATAGAAAGGTATAAAAAAGCATTCTTGATAAAGAGAATTCCAAGCCCATGGTTTTCATTAATATGTTGTATGAGGTGAAATTGTCACTTCTTATGAGGGGCTGTCAGGTTTAATTAGCTGAACCTACCTTTCAGGCATTTCTTGCATTGTTGCAGGAATGAGGACATCTGTTAGAACCTTAAGCAAAGAAAAATAGGGTTAACATAAACCTTTAGAAATGACTGTGATTGGAGGTCTAGGAGAATGGGCTTGTGTCTCATCACCCAGGCTTAGGCAGAGCAGGGAACTGAAACAGAGTCTCTAATATGCTTGACAAGCACCCTGCCCAATGAACTGCATCCCCAGCACCAGAAATGACTATTTCCAATGCAAGGTATACTCTTTGCTGATTATTTTTACTTGTTACCTTCCTAGAGAGTAACATGAACCTTTTCTGAATGCTACCCTCCCCCCTCCTGTTTTTTTTTTTTTTTTACTCCAAAATGAGTGGCTATGTGTGAGCTGTATGTGAAGGTCTGAGACAAATCAACATCCCTAGCAGGAAGCATCCTTGGATACTTGGTTAGCCTTGCTAACCACACAGTTTTATGGACTATCATCGGATGCTCTCTGTAAATAGGTGAAGATCTCATAGATATTAGTCTACAATTTTATTTATTCTGTCCTTTACGCCTCCCTGGCTCTATTATAAGGAAGAAAACCAAATGCACCTATTGATAGTTAAAATCAGGACATTTTTCATTGGATGAAAACTTAAAAAAAATAATTTGTGTGTTGGGCAGGGGTGGGGGTGAAAGTCATTTCTGAGCTGAGTTGTAGCACCAACAGTGTTACTCTGACAGTGACCAACAGTGTACCTTATCCCAGGCCTTTCCTGTGTTCATTCAGAATGACATCTTGCCTCCTACTGATTGCATTACAATCACATAGTGCAAACTGAACCTTTCTTTGTAAATACTGGCTTTTACTCAATTAAAACGAAAACAAAGACAAGAGAGTCCCTGCTCTCCCTTGTCCTTCACTGTGAGCTTGAAGCAAAGGCAAGAGTATATCCTGCAGTAAATTCTGCCTGCTCGAGTTCTGTGATTTCTGAACAGAGGATGAAAATGTGGCCCCCTGTTTCTCATCCTCAAGTCATGCTGCTAGCTGTTCACAACATTGCCTTTGAGTGAAGGAGCTGGTGTCTCCACTAGATTTCTGCAAAGCTGAAAACAAAGAAGCAACTAACCTATCCAACATGTTTGAACTCTTTTGTCAACTCAGATTCCATGCTTAAAGGATAGTTTTTGTTTTTTCTTATGACAACTTGGCATGTAAATGCAGGCAAACTCATTTTAGAGTGCTGGAACTGGAATATCATTTTACCTTTCTGTTTGGGCCTTCTTACTTTTCAACTGTGGAAGACCACTCTTTCCTCCCACTAAATGTTTGGCTAGGTCAACCTGGTCATCTTGCCCAGGATTCCTTCTTGTGACCATTCTGAAGAAGTCTGTGAACTCTTATTAAGTGAAGGACAACACTGGACATTAGTGCATTTAAGCTAGAGATTTTCAAGGCATTAATCCTATGATGGTGTCTAATTCTGCTGTTCCCCAAGAAAGTAGATGTTGTGTTATATTAATCTGAAAACACCTCATAGACATAACAAAAGTTAATAAATCTTTTAATATACTAGCCACCATGCCTTCTTTTGGACTCTTCTTAGCTGTAAACAGAAGTTGAGCTGGTTTTATTTACTGTAAAAAGTTTTTTAAATAATTGTAAATATCTTACAAGAATTCAAGGTGGTATTTAAAGAAATACATTATTCACACTTAAGACACCCCAAGGAGCTTACCTTATAAAGAATCGAGTCACAAACACAGAAAATGTCAATGATAACAGGATTTTCAAGCAGGGGAAGGAGATGGTCAGGCATTCCTTGCCAAAAGTGTAGTAAGAAATGCTGGATCTAGTAGAGCAAAAAGAATGTTGAACTTATGAAGAACAGGAGGTGAATGTTTGTATAATGGCATATTCTGTCAGCTCACCTCTTCAAAATTCCCATTGATTGCATTGTCCAGGATGCACTGGCAATGAGTTTTGTACATCATGATGAGAGTGTCAACCTACGTTAAGGAAGAAAGGGTTTAACTAAAGAATCTTTCAATGTTCATTGTTTGTTCATTCCACACTTTTAAGCTCATATTATAGACCAGAATTTTTTTGCCCAATGCAGAGGACCTGAAATAAAGACCAGATCATTGTCTCAAGGATCTTGCTTCCCAGTCACAGAACAAGATATGGAAATGGTAATCTGACACCATATGACATGATATGATACTTCATGATGCAGCATGATTGTAATAAGAACATTTCAAAAAGTAGTAACAAGGAGACTATTGGCTAAAACAAGGTCTTAATTTTCTTCATAAGAAAAAACTACATTGTATTGGAAAAAAATGAATGTACAATGTCAAAATGCATCAACTTTTTCTGTTGTTGTTTTTGAGACAAGGTCTTGTCACGTAGTAGCTCTGGCCAACCTGAAATTCACTATCTAGACTACGTTGGCCTCAGGCTCACAAAGATCTGCCTGCTTCTCTCTCCCAAGTGCTGGAATTAAAGGTGTCCTACCATATATCTGGCCTAAAATAAATCAACTCTTTGGATACAGAGAGCAGTGTGATGTAGCTGTTTCAGGTTTTGGCTCCAGAGTTGCCTTATTATAAGTTCTAAGTTAATTAACACACATAAAGTGATTATTATATGTTTTTTAAAACAATGAATGTTAGCTCTTTGAATCATAGCAGCATTTATGGTGGTGTAGTCATTTCCTGCCCTAACATTTTTGCATTTTACTCCTCATTCTGGAGACAGCATCTGTCTTTATAGTCTAGTTAGCCACTGAATAATGGTGGTATGCAAATTAGTAGTCTCTTTCTGAGGAGTTATGCTGACGACAGCATATATTCAGCAGAATGTTTTCATCAAAACAAATGAAACTTTCTCTACACTTTAGTCAAAGTAATTATCATTAAGGCAAACTTTTTAAATGAAACTAAGGACAGCAAGAAGGATGTAAGGGATGTCATAAGATGATAAAAACTCAATGTTTTGATACTATTAGGGAATATGAAGGGGACCAGTGGGATGAGGGAAAATGAAAAGTGTTGGTAACTTGGGAACAAAGTAAGAATATACATGTATTAAAATGTGATAATGTAATTATTTTATTCAATTTACATAAATTAATAAAAATTAACCCTTTGAGCTCAAAAATCTACTAACATAAGTGTGTCTTTTCAAATGTGTGACTTTACACGCCATTCTTCAGAAATTTTAGATCTTGTTAGTAGTATTTCATGTGTTTATTTAATATTTGCATGACTTATGACATTAAACTTTAACTGTAGTGTGCTTATATTCTTCGGAAACATTATTTGATTCAATTTTCGGAGAATAGATATCATTTTACAGAGTACCAGACAGAGGCAAGGTTCAGCTCAATTGTGGACAGTGAACATGTAGTGGAGTTGACTGCCACCTTGAATGACAGCGCTATGAAAGAGCAGCTCTCTAGCTCTTGGCTACGTTGTTTCCTGGGATCAGCTTCTCACTGAGCATTCTCCACTCTCCCTGCCTTAGAGAAAAGGGTGCTTCAAGCCCTTGGCTTCAGCCTCAACCTCTTTCTAGGAGTTGATTGTTCACCTGTGGATCTCGGCAACTGTCGTAAGGTAAAGGACTAAGTTTTTCTTCGGGGAAAGGAGAAGAGTGTCAATCCCTGCGCTCATAAGAGTCCACTGGGAATGAACTCAGATGCCAGGGGTCTCATAAATCACTTTTGGAAACTGTCAGAATTTCCATGTGAAAGATTAGAATTCCTTGGAGGCCAGCAGAGAATCTGGAATAAACTATTTGCGCATTTTCCTCACCTCTCTGTTTTTCTTTGTCACTTGCCTCCCTCTGTGGCTCTCACCAGGTATATTTACATAGTAAACATATTCATGTCATGTTTGCTTGCAAGCAACCCTCTCCATGGAGGTGAGCCAATACCACACTCTCCCTCTGAGAAATGAAGTCCCACTGACTCTCCACTGACCCACCACTCTCTCCCCACAAGTTGCCATATGTTAACACTTATTGGCAATTTCTCTAGTATGAAGTCATTATAGCTATAAAGAAAAAAGTATGTTAACTTTGAGAACTGTGATTGGAGGAGAGAATAGAAGGAAATGGATGTATTCAACGTCTGAAAATAATATTCACTATTTGGTCTATTCTTACGTGGCCAGGTCCTTCTGTCATCCAAATGTGTCTATGGTTACTCTGTGTCTCTACTTATATATCAATAGCTTAAAATCAATTTTCTATTTTTATTTCCTCTTTCTATAAAACTCCCATTGCTAAAATAATTCAGTTAAATATTAATGACATTGTTGTGTGTTTGCACCTCAAAATATGAATTGTATCAAAAGCACTTTCATCCAGTGTGCATATGGGTTTTATTTGGAAAAAAAAAAGCATATAAAGATCATTAAGTTCTGATTCAATAATGGTACCCACTAAAATGTGGCCAGTGATCCTCCAGCAAATGAATCTAAAGTAAAGAAGTAAAGGAAAATTTAGTGTGAGACTTTATTAAAGAAGCATTGGAAATTTATATTGAGAAATACATAGTGAACCCAATGAAAATGTTTCTTCCTTTCGTTATCTTCCGCAACCCTTACACTTTCTTACTGTCCATCTCAGTGCTAGGAACAGATATGTGTGTCCTGTAGAAATGCTTGGTGACTGACTATTGAAATAAAATCCAGCTAACCAAAAGCATAAAGCTTACCATTTATAATCAGGATGTAATATGCATTCTAGTATTTTTTTTCCTCTCAATTTTGAGTTTTAAATAACAAATAATCTTTAGCCCTCTGGGATTTATTTTTACCACCTTATGATTACACACTATCGCGGATATGGTAAATAATTAATTGGAAAGTGTTTAATCAATGCCAGTAAACATTTGTCTCTCCTATAAATCAGTCAATTCTGTGTGATAATGCAGATTTCAGACTGCTTCCTGCAAGTGCCTTAAGACTCTGAGCAAAAGGAGATATGGAGTCAATGTATCAGAAAATCAATAGAGAAGTGTCTTTAATTGATACCTTGTCCTTAGAAATGCATCCTTGATACACAAGATGTTGAGCGCTGGGGAATTCTGGAAGAAGTGTTCCTGTTTTTGAGCTAAGTGAGTATTTACGAGTAAAACCACCCTGTAATTAAGAGAGGCACAAAAAGAAATGTCATGGTTATGGATCCTCAAATTCGGCAATTGAAACTGAAACGAACATTTCAAGCTGTGTACAGTTAGTGGTTTGAGTAAACTGTGTAACTGAAATGTTAAGCGACCTCATCATCGAAATATTTTCCCTCTCATTTGAGCTTCGTTTTGAATACTTGTCAGTTTTTATAACTTTTAGAGAGTAAATTTAAGTTCATATTTGTTAATGGTGCATCTTGGAAGATCTGTTTCTGTAATTGGTAAAAATTAGTTTAAGTACAAAATCAAGGATCTCAAGTCTGCGTTTACCAGTAATCTAAGCAAGATGGTGAGAATTAAATTCATCGGTTCAGTCTCAGATGGATTAGTTACTGCTTGGACTTTATTTGAATCTAAGTCTTCTGGTTTCAAACTAGTAATCTGAACTTCTCTACATCAGTATCCCTCACACTGAATTCAGGTGTTTGTCATTCCTTTGCATCTCCAGGTGAAAGCAGTTTTCAGCAAATTAGAAAAAAAAATGCAAATACATATTGTGTAGTAATGTGTAATACTGCAGAGCTGATACTTGTAGGAAACCCACACAGGAAGAGTGAGTGCCTATTTACAGTGAACCTGGGGCCTCTGAAAATGTCCCACAGGCCAGAACTGACTGTTCCTGGTCCAGAAACAGAATTTAATAAACTCTTGGGGAGCATTTACCCTTTGGAGGAAGACAGAAGAACTAGGAGTTCAAAAGAGCAACCTCACCTGCATAGAGAGTCTGAGGCAACCTGGACTACCTGAGACCCTGGCTCAGCAAACAAAAATTAAAAAGAAAAGAAAAAAACTTAGATAAGTGGGGTTGCAGTCAAAAGTTTGAATCAGAAATAAAATTACAAATATGGTAAAGGATAGGGAAAATTGAATTTTGTTTTTCCTTCTGGCTTCCCTACA
The DNA here is from genome assembly GCA_907164525.1 of Lophiomys imhausi. Lineage (NCBI taxonomy): Eukaryota > Metazoa > Chordata > Mammalia > Rodentia > Muridae > Lophiomys > Lophiomys imhausi. The sequence goes on from CAJQZJ010004824.1 coordinate 2,041,024, forward strand.
CTTTCTCACATTTTCTTGTTTATATAATTATTATTGAATATATTTACTAGACTAAAGATTGATTACTGACATACATAGGTGGGGTTTCCACCCTATGTTATCAATCTCAGGCTTTGAATTACCTTCTAGACTTTTCAGAGTAAAACAGAAAAAAATCTGGAAGACTTTTGAGCTTTTAAACATCAAATACTTTAAAAAATCACTTGTTTCATATGGAAAGAGTCTATGTAAGCATTTAAACCAATTTTATATTAACATGCAAATCAAAATTTTCTAATTGCTATAAATTTAGCCCTAACCTCTATTTTCAAGCATGATAAATATTAAATAAAAATTTAAAAGTAATCAAAAATTATTGCAGAAATAATCCTCTTATGTTGATATAATTTCAAGTTAATCTCAACTAACTCCATTTAATTAGTTTTCAAAATTAGTATCTATTTCAAAGACTTTCTATGCTTTGGGACTGATTACCACATATAAACACTGTCAGTGGACCATCAAAGATGGGTACTGTAGGCCAAAAAACAAAAACAAAAACAAAACAAAACAAAAAACTATGCTGACTGTATAAAATAAAGAATTTAATTTTTAAGGAAAGACCAAGTTATAACCTCAGTGTAAAGCCTGAAACATCCAGAGAAAAAATAGACAGTACTCTTTTAGATATATAAGAAAGGACTTTCATTTGTTTAGGAATTAAAGGACTCCATTTGTCTAGGAATTAAGATCAATGGTTTGTACTTGGTACCTCATAAAACTAAAAAGTTTCTATTCAGCTAAGGAAACAATCAATTAAGCAAAGAGAAAGCCCATAGACTTGGAAAGAATCTTTGCCAAGTATACATCTGACAGAGAATTCATATTTAGAATATATAAAGAGCTCACAAAACAGAGTCAAATATCACGACCTAATTTTTAAAATGGACTGTAGATCTGAAGAATTCTCAATGGGGGTAATAAAAATAGCTAAGCACTATCTCAAATAGTTTATTTTCTGTACCAATTAGGGAAATAAAACCCAAAACAACTATGAGATTTCATCTTACCCTGGTCAGAATGGTAAAGATCAACAAAACTGAAAACAAATGGTGGCAAGCAAGTGAGGAAAAAGGAATCCTTAATTCACCGTTGCTGAGATTGCAAACTGGTACAGCCACTATAGATATAATTGTGGAGAACTCTTATAAAGTTAAAAATACATCTACTATATAACTTAGTTATATCATTCTTTGGCATATGCCCAAAGGACTTGAAATCCTACTCCAAAGATACTTGCTCAGCCATGTTCATTGTTGTTTTCACAATATCTAAGAAGAAATAACCTAAATGCTCTATGACTGATTAATGTATAATGAAAATGTGGCACATATACACAATGGAATACTACTCAGCTATAAAGAAAACAAAATCATAAACTTTTCAGGTATATGGGTTGGACATATTATAATGAGTTAACCCAGACCCAGAAAGACAAACACTCATGTGTTCTCTCTTATGGATATATCCTAGCTCTGAGCCTTTATATGTGAGTATGTAACCTAGAGTAACAGCTGAAATCAAGAAAGTAAAGAAGGACTAACTAGGGCATGTGGGAGAAGGTATTCTAGACAGGACATACTATGAAAAGGAAAATGGAAAAATTGAGGGGGGAGCTTTTAAATGGGGAGGGAAATAAGAGGGAGAGGGAGAGAAGGGGAATAAGTAATACCAAGAAAGTTTGGAAAAGCTATAGTAACCATTTTATGTTTACCTAAAATCATACATAATGTATTTAAGTTAAATGTATATATATATATACACACATACATACATAATACATACATATGTAGGTATATATGCATATATATTAAATGAAGCTATATCATTTGTGATGAAAATGATCTCCAAAAAGTCATATACTAGTTAAGAAAATCCTCAGTACCTGTTTCTATAGCTTGGGGAACATCATGGAAAAGAAGCCAGAAAGATTCTAAGAGTAGGAGGACTAAGACATCTGGTGAGAGAGCGTGTCTTCCATATAGAACAGGAAAGCTATGGAATCTCAAGAGCATGGTTGCCTAAGTAAGACCTGTACATTGTAAACAGCAGTTGATATGTCAGTGTGAATAGGGGAAATCTCACAAGATTCTACCTCTAGATAAAGAGTGCTACAGGTAATTAATGTCTTATGAGAGAGGGAAAATCAGTCTTTCCCTGGGATTAGCCTCCTAATTGGTTACACCTACCAAATGGTCAACCCCCAAAATGTATGAGTATGAGCAACATTAAATAAACCCAACAAGTTGTATTGATATATTTATGTGTATGTATACATGTAACAATAACAATTAAAGAGAAAGGGGGGGTGAAAAGAAAGATAGGTTTTGGAGAGATGGATGGATAGAACTGGGTGGAATTAACAGGATTGGTGGGAGAGTAAATATGACCAAAATATACTGCATGGGATTCTCAAGGAGTTAGTAGAATACAGTATTTAAAAAGTTAGAAAGAAGGTAAGACATTCCCAGAAAACAGAAGCAGAATGAACTGGATACTACTGAGGCTACTCTAGTTGTAGAGTACTGCAGGCTGAGATGAAAGAATGCCAGGGAGTAACTGAAGCCACAAGAAGAAATAAAGACTTAATAAGAAAGGGAAATAAATGCAAAGCAACTATAAAAGTCAGCTGCAACTCTACTTTCTGTTTTCACGTGAGTTAAGCAATCAACACATAAAGAAAAAAGTCATTAGAATACATATTAGTATTACTACAACTTATCTGTTACCTCCACATTTTGTTTTCTATGTAATTTCTTAAACAATAACTATTAGTGTATGTTTTGTGGCACATAGGTATAAAGTGTAATTTGAAAAGGATAGACCCCCCAGTGTATAAGGAGGCTCTTGGCCCTCATATGACTGCTGAACTGGGGTGGGGAACTGTTATGTAGGGACACTCCACTCCAGAGGAGTGTGATGGAAGGGATGGGGGTAGAGGGTTGGAGGGCAGGACTGGGAGGGGTGGAAAGAGGACACTGTGATGGAGATGTAACCTGAAGTAATAAATAAATATTAAAAAAAGAGAGAAAAGGATAGGGATGGAGATGTAAAGTAGTCAGTTTTATGTGTCACTAAGATTAAGCCGGTATACATTCTGATTGGAGTGTCATATCATTAAGATGCTAAGTTTGATACAAGTGGAAAGGAAAGAGTCAGGGGATATACACAAAAGGAGGTGAAAATAAAATTTTACTCTAAAAATTAACCAAACACAAGAGGGACATAGAAAAGTGAAGTGAGAGTATATGCTAGGATCTGGATGCAATCCTGCATGTGACCCTCTGGGGGATGCTTACATCAGTATTTTTCTCATGTTTAAAAATGCCTCATCAAATATATGATGAGTAAATGCATTTTGGTGTTTTCCTATAATGGAGTGCTGTATAATAGTACAAAATAAAGAAACTAGAACTTCATATTTAGCATTTGAAAACCCACAAACCTGAATAATAAATAGAACCAAAGTCACAGCCCATTTGTAAAAAGAGTAAAGCTGGACAAAAATTAAGCAACAGATTTGGTTGGGGATGCATTCATAAACCATAAAACTGAGACAGAAATATAGCAATGTGCCCTAGAGATTGCTAATCTTTTGTTACTAGGGAGGAAAAAATGACAAATGGTGCACAAAAGGCTCCTCTCTTTTAATCAATGGGGTAGGTCATATATGCATATCTCTGTGTATTGCGATATTATAATGGAAATTTCCAAGCAAAACTGCTTAGCATGTTAGAAAGTAGTAAGGAGCAAAGTATATGCCTTTATCTTAATATTTAAAAATTTTCACAATGGCAATATTTTTGTGTAATTGAACGTAGCAATGCAGGTGGAAGATCTGCAAGGGGCAAAGAAGCCTAGGGAAAAACTTATAAAACTACATGTCTTTGGATATGTTAGTAGTTGTGTATAAAGATGGAAAAGGTCAGAAACTTTTCAGAGTGTATGACACAAAAATAGAAAAGATTGGCTACCTTTTCATGTCCTCGCTGCTGTCACTGTACTACAAGAGATGCCAGGTTATATACTACAGACTGGCTATGGAGGTCTCCTTTGTTTCTTTGGTTTTCTTATTTTTGTTTTGTTTTCTTTTCTTTTTTTCTCAACTGATGACTTCAGTATTTGTGGGTAAACTATTAATCTTATTTCTAAAAGAAAAGAAGGAACCTACAGAAAAGAGACAAATGTGATTATAAGGCAGCAGTGCCTCTGGTACCAACTTCCTGAATAGAACACCAAAAGCTCAGGCACTAAAACAAACAATCAATAAATGGGACCTTATAAAATTGAAAAGCTTCTGTAAGGCAAAGGACACTGTCCTTAGAACAAAACAGCAGCCTACAGACTGGGAAAGGATCTTCACCAACCCAACATCTGACAGAGGGCTAATATCCAAAATATATAAAGAACTGAAGAAATTAAACACCAAAAAATCAAATAACCCCATCAATAAATGGGGTAGAGAGCTAAACCAAGAATTCACAGAAGAGGAATCTCTAAAGGCCGAGAGGCATTTGAGGAAATGTTCAACATCTTTGGTTATCAGGGAAATGCAACTTAAAACAACTCTGAGATTCCATCTCACACCTGTCAGAATGGCTAAGATCAAAAACTCAAATGATAGCACATGCTGGCGAGGATGTGGAGAAAGGGGAACACTCCCCCATTGCTGGTGGGACTGCAAACTTGTGCAACCACTTTGGAAATAAATCTGGGGATATCTTAGAGAATTGGGAATAAATCTACCTCAAGACCTAGCCATACCTCTCTTGGGCATATATCCAAAAGATTCGAAATGAAACCACAAGGACATTGCCACAACAATGTTCATAGTAGCTTTATTTGTAATAGCAAGAAACTGGAAACTACCCAGATGTCCTTCAGCTGAAGAATGGATAAAAAAACTATGGTACATTTACTCAATGGAATACTACACAGCTATGAGAAATGAGGAAATCATGCAATTCGAAACCAAATGGATGGAACTAGAAAAGCTCATCCTAAGTAAGCTGATGCAGTCCCAGAAAGATAAACATGGTATGTATTCCCTTATAAATGGATATTAACCATACATCACAGGATAACTATCAAACAACCCACAAACCCAAATAGATAGGAACCTAGCATATCTATCCTAGGAAAAATTCTATCCACCAGTGAGTCATGGAATCTGCTGCAGGTTAGTGGAACACCACACCCTAGATGGTGTTCCTTATGAAGCTCCAGTACAAGTGGAAGCTCTTGGCCCTCACATGATGCAAGATCTGAGGGAGTATGATATGTGAGGGCCCACCTCATCTGAGGAGGAGAGTACCAAGTAGAGGAACAAGGAGGGAGGGAGGGAGGGAAGGAGGGAGGGAGGGAAGGAGAGAGGAAGGGAGGGGCCAGGAGGGGAGGAGGGAGGAAACTATGTTCTAGATATAAATAATACTTTTTTAAGAAAAGAGTTAATAAACTTTAAAAATATAATAAAAATACAATATAAAATTTGCAAACTATAATTTAGTTTGAAGGTATACTTGCCTTACTGGCATGAAAGGAAAATGGCCTTAATTTCAGATTAGAATGTTAGACTGCAGGTGGCCACATAGATTACATACACTTGATAGCAGCTTAAAAGTTCTTTTTTTTTTTTTTTTTTTTTTGTAGAGGTATAGGATAGTTCCATGGTTTGGCATTAAAAAGCAGGTAACAGGTTTAAAACACTGTAAATAAATTAAAGGTCACAGCTGTTCAACCTGGTTTTGCAAATCTCCAAGAGTTGAAAAAACTTAGAGCTAAGGTAAAATACATGAAAGGCGTGGTGTTAGCCCATGCCTTTACCTCCAGCAGAGACAGGAGGATCACTATACAGTTAGTTGTCTTATAAATTTGAGAGTTACAAGAAACAGGGTGGTGATGGTGTACATCCTTAATCCCATCATTCGAGAAGAATACACCCTTAATCCCAACACACTAGAGACAAAAACAGGCAGATCTCAGAGTTCAAGGTCAGCCTGATACAAAACAAGCTCTAAATAGAGAAAAACTTCGATCCAGAGGTGGTGGAGCACATCTTTAATCCCATCAGTTGGGAACCACATGTCTTTGATCCCACTACTTAGAATGCAGAGACAGGCACATAGGATTTGGAAGGATTTAAGTTTAAAAGCTACTTTCAAAAGGCATGCTGAAATTCAAAGCAAATTGTCCTTTGAGATCTCAAAATATATACACTAAAGGTTTGTTTAGCTCCAAAATATCAAAATAATTTCTTCTTTAATCCGGATTGAAAGGTAATACTTTATATATTGTCCAAAAACCAAATTTGCTCCAGGAAAAATATTACCTGACCCCCCCCCCCCCAAAAAAAAAGGTAATTGTCCCAGAGTTAGGATTAGGGGAGGGCTCTATTCTTATCTTTCAGGAGATTTAAAGCAACCATTCAAGGAATCCAGGGACAACTGGACAACGGAACCTCAGCAGAAAACAGATCAGACACCAAAGAAGACGAGTGGCCCAGATGATCCAGCCTTGCAAACTTCCTCAATAGCTGTTTCCTCAAAAGTCTACAACCACAACAACTCAAAATCGCTAAGATCATTCAGCTCCACAGACTGCTCCAGTGAAAACTTCAGTAAAGCCCTGAAGGTCAGCTTCTGTCTACGAACTTCTTAGGACATCTAAATAGCTGAGCACAAAAGGACTGAACATCAAATGATTCCATTAACATTTTAACCATTTTTCCATTCTTATTTGTGCCCCAAACATGTTTACTGTGTCCCAAATCAGCAGGAAGTCATTTTAAGAGAACAACGTCCCATCCCCAGAAGGTGGGGAGGGTGTCCCCCCCACTTGGTTATTTGATGGATAATAGAAAATTTTGTTATTTAGGGGAAGAGACTACAAGCTGTTAAATAGTCTTGTTAAATGGGTTTTGGAGGTTAGACCCAGGGACTTCTCTCTTTTTCTTTTCTGTATCCTTCCTTCTCTCCTATGTAGGAATGAACAGACTTGAGAAAAAATGGGAGCTAGACATGGTATAGGAAATATCAAGAAAAAAGGACAGATTATTGAATATGCCTTTATACCTTTGTATATTGATACAAAATTAATATTATATTTGGCTAAATTGGTATTGATCATTGTATATTAATGCAAAATTAAGATTGTATTGGGCTACATTGGTATTGATCTTTGTATATTGATACAAAATTAAGATTATATTTGGCC
>CAJQZJ010004824.1:2048284-2086726 GCA_907164525.1 Lophiomys imhausi
GGTATTGATCTTTGTATATTGATACAAAATTAAGATTATATTTGGCCACATTGGTATTGATCTTTGTATATTGATACAAAATTAAGGGTAATGCTTCTTAAAGGTATTGTACCTAGTAATGCTTAAAAATGAAATGTCAAGTTTTGGCCTCTTGATACCAACCATCATAAACTGTTTAGGATAATTAAGAAATGTAAACTAATAATCATGCAAGCGTGTCATTTTGTTAGTTACTATGACAATCTATCACAGTTATTTTCTAAGCTACTCAGAAATTAAGTTGCTAAGAGACAAGCAACATTTGCTTATCTAAATATAAGAGATAGATAGAACATCTTCAAAAACCTCAAGAGATCTGCAGAATATGGCATTCAAAGATGTTTTCTTAAGATTTTTTGATATCGAGACATGTCAGCTCCTGACAGCACCACCTATTCTACTCCAAGTAGAAGATGAGCATTGAAGAATCTCCAGTGGGAGATGGTTGAATTGGTGGTAAGCCTTTCTCTTGGCAAGAAAAACCCCTTGCTTCAACTGTAGACAGACTGCTGTCCAAAAAGGACAAAACTTGGAAGCAGGTAAGTCAACAGCCTAGCTCTGCCAAGACAGGGTAGGTATTTCTTCATAATTCCTGCTCTAAAGTCAATGTCTGTCAGAGAAACGGGGCCAAATGGCTGAAGATTTATGCTGTAATGTATGGAGAGAAAATGGGAACTGTCCAGGCAGCCACTGGTATGTCATTTCTTAGTTTTGGAAGCTGCAGGCCCTGCACTTCCTATATAATCAGATATGTTTATCCCTCTCAGGTCTCTGAGGTGGTTGAAGAATAGATAGAGCCTCATAGTTAAATTTTGAGTTGTTTAGGAATCAAGAGGGTGTTCTGGATCTAAGAAGATGTTTTTAAAATTGTGAGGCAAGTTAGTATGAAAGCTGAGTTAGATATAGAACTTTAAACTCATGGAGATGGTTAGATAGTAGAATGTTAAAGTCAGGTGCCAAATACATACGGACTGGACATTGGGAATGTATGCTAGGCCATATAACTCTCATAATTGTGGCCTATTTATTTCTGTTGTTTTGTATTGTATTTATAGTTATAAGAGAAAGAACCATTTTTTGGACTGAAAGGGAGAGCTGTTGGGGGGAAAAAGAAATACCTTAAACTAAAAATAAAAAGAAAGGGTAGGATGGGTGGTTAAGGGGGAGGAGGGTGGAAGGATAGGACTGGAGGGGGGAGTAGGGAAGAGGTTGTGATTGAGATGTAACTTGAAGAAATAAAAAATAAATTATAAAAAAAAATTAAACAAACAAACAAAGAAAAAGGTAGCAGTGCCTGACTTGCAAGGAAGAGAAAGAAAGCAGCCAAGTGGCCATGTGGCCACATGATGACAAAGGAGAACATGATAACGGTCTGCAAATATTTGAAAAGCATATCCCAAGGAGATAGGGCTCATGATTAATCTTAATACAAGATTGTTCAAGTAACCATAAATGGTTAATATGAAGGAGAAACAAGCTGGCTATTGGGCAATTTTCCTTATTACACTGTATGAAAATAAGAGGCTTTTCTCCAAGGAATGATGATGCCTTTGTTATTCTAGATGTTTGAGACAAAATTTGCCCCAAACAGGAGAGTCACAGGAAAAGGAATCCATACTAAAAACATAATACCTGATTTTTTTTTTTGACAAAGATGCCAAAAAACCAAAAACCAACAACAACACAGCAACAACAATAACAACTCATTGGAGTAGGATAGAAGCTTTAACAGATGATGCTGGGAAAACTGATTATCTACATAAGGAAGAATGAGCAAGATCACCTGCAAATGGATCTCAGACCTTAATGTAAGACCTTAAACTTTAAGACTGCTAGAGAAAAAAAGCCAGGAAACCCCTTGAGGAGAATGCAGAAGGTTCTGAGTGGGCATCTGGTTGCTCAGGAATTAAGACCAACAGTTGATAAATGGGACCTATGAAATTCCAAAAGGTCCTGTACAGCAAAGGAAGCAGGTAGCTGAGTAGAGACAGTTCATAGAGTTAGAGAAATCTTTTCCAGCTATACATCTGACAGAAAGCCAGTATCTGGAATACACTAGGAGCTTTAAAAACTAAACAAGAAAGCAACCCAATCAAGATATAGAATAAGAAGTCGAAGAGAGCTCTCAAAAGAAGAAACATGGATTTGACAGCTGAGAAGATGACTCAGAGGGAAAAGGGCTTACTGTGCAGATGTGAGGGCCTAGGTTTGAACCCCCATATCTCACATAGTCTCAGAGAGGTAGCAATGCATCTGTAATCCTGACACTCCTAAAGCAAGAAGAGAGGTGGAGAAAAGCTAATCCTTTGGATCTCACTGGCCTGCTAGCCTGGTAGAGGCAGCATCAAACAGAGCCTATGTCCCAAAGTGGAAGGTAAGGACTGGCACCCACTGATTTTCTCTGACCTCCATAAGCTGACTGTGGCATGTGTGTGCCTGCAGTCACACACACAACTGCATACACACACAAATGCATATACCCTATTTTGATGATTCCACCTGATCATAATGGTTGGACTCAGGAAAATAAATGACAATAAATGCTGATGAGGGTGTAGGGAAGAGGATTCTTATTTACTGTTAGTGAGAGTGTCAAATTGGGTAACCTATGGAAATCAATGTGGAAGTTTCTCTAAATATGCATCTGTCCTAAGGCTCAGCAACAACACTCCTGAACTTATTCCCAAAGGATTCTATATCTTATAACAGAGAAATGTGCACATCCATGATATTCTAGTTATAGTAGCAAGAAAATGGAATCAGTGTAGATGTACACCAATTAGAATGGATAATAGGGCAGTACATATATGCCATAAAATTATGTCCAGTTGTCTGTAAAGAAAAATGAGATTTGTAGAAGAATGAAAGAAACTAGAAAATATATTAAGTTAAGTAACCTGAGCTCAGAAACACAAGCATTACATGTTCCCCTTCATATGCCTATGCTAGCTTATGATTTTTTAAATGTGTATTTCTATGTAAAGGCTAGGAAGTAGAAATGGGCACCTTAGAGTTCTTGGACATGGGAAGAAGCCTTTTGGGAGAAGATGGAGGGGAGTAAGGATATAGAAGTTGTAGAATGAGTACTGGGAATAGAACAATTTACATGAGAAGAGAGAGGACAGAAGTGAGTGAAAGGATGGAGTGAGGAGAGGATCAACCAAAACTAAGCATGTATTTTAAAAGTATAGGGAAACCTGCTATTTTATAAGTTAAACTAAAGTTTTATAAGGGTTTGAACAGAGATATTTTGCATGCATAGATAAGACTAATCTCAGAAACCATAATATTATTAAATTAACATCCCATTTAATTTATGGAGTGGGCTACCTCTTTATGAGATGTTCATCAGAGATGCCCCTGATATCTGAAAGCAATATAGGTTATCACCACTAATGTTGATTGCCCACCAGAATTAAATGGGAAGACCCTCTTGCTATAGGTATCCCAGACTTTACTGCAGGAAGTAGAGAACTCAAACCTGAACTAAGCTGGAAGTGTCCTTCCTGCTGAGTAGTTTTTAGTGTGCTAGTGGGTGTTGTGAAGGCTGCAAATACAGAATTATTATTAACAGTCTTACTTAACTGTAGGCCCTGTGTTCTGTACTACCTACCAGACAGGAAAGATGTACGTACTGGTTGCAATAGTGGCTTGTCTGTTATGGAGTCAACCAAGCACCTTGCCATTGAACTTGAGGGATGCTCCACAGGAGAGAAATTAATGTCCTTAAAAACCTGCTCAAAAGTTCATGGCTCTTCAGAAGGGAAATTGGTCTGAAATTCTCTTTCTTTGTTGGGTCTTTAGCTCATCCTGAGTGAGCTAACCCAGGCCCAGAAAGATACACATGGTATATAGTCTCTTATAACTGAATATTAGCCATATAATACAGGATGGCCATTCTACAACTACACCTAGGATCCATACACATATGTAGATGACAGGCAACTTGGTCTTCACACAGATCCCCTAACAAGTGGAATGGGGGATGGTATCTCTGTCATAGACTCTGTTGCTAGTGGAATATCTTACCCTAGCTGGGGGAACAAGTCAGGCACAAGTGCAAGAGTAAGTTCTTAGCCCTCATGTGACTGATGAACCTATGGGAGTTGATATGTGGAGGGCCTTCCTCACTGGAGGAGAAGGAGAGCAGGGAGAAGGGGAAGGTGATGGAAAGGTGAGACCAGGAGGAGAGGTGGGAGGGGGCTGTGATTGAATAAATAGATAAATTTTGAAAGAAAAAACAAAAGCTTGTGGCTGGAAATGTCCTAGACAGTGGGGAGGCTGCTACTGTCGTTTTGTTAAATGGACATGAGGTGTCTGCCCATTGTCTTCCAAATAAGTATGTTTACCCTTAGCTTCTGTCTGTTCTCATTAGAGAAGTTTCTTTTTGCAGTGAGCAGCAGTAGCTACAAAGACTCACAACTGGTCGAATTGCAGAAAATAACAGTTTTTCCAGTGTTCATCCTGTCCATGGCTCAGGAACATCATGGAAGGTACAGAAGAAAAATTACAAGAGCCAGAAGAAAGAGTTAAATGTTGTGAAATACTGTCATCCAGGCATTACATGACCATGGCACTCTTAAACTCTCAGGGAGTATGCTAACTTACATAAGACTGCACACGATATATGTACGGGACCCTCTTATATTCCACCATGGTGTTGAGAAGAGCTCACATGGTCCTGTCCTTACTTAAATATTTGTAGATAGTATATAGTTGGTGTTCTGTAGAGGTGGAATCACAAGACTCTGCCCCTCTCTAAGGAAATATCTGTAGGGAATTAGTGTTTTCTAGGAATAGATGAAATATTTTCTTCAGTGATAAACAACTAATAAGTTTCTCAGCATCCTGTAAGTAACCCCCTATCCAAGATCCTTTAAGCAACTCAAATTAAACTCATTGGGTCACCAAAAGACAGAAACACAAAGACATAAAAGTATGTCTACTACTAGATAAGAAGACAAAGGAGATCACCTGGTGTGGTAGGGAGACATAATAGAATAATAAGGTAAAAATGATTTATTCATTCCTTTAAATAAGAATCCCTACCTGTACAAAAGTGAAAGTTGAACTACAGAAATAAAGAGCAACATATATTATTAAAAACCACTCAACTCTATATTGTTCCAAAACAAACAAACAAACAAAAACAAAAAACCCAAAATCAAGAAGTCAAACATTCATAAAACTGGTTTCTTGTGGAAACAAACCCAACCACAAAACCTTTGACCTACAATCTGTCCTGCCCACAAAATATGCTAAGGGAATGGGGGCACAGAACTTGTAGGAATAGCTAACCAATGCCTGATATGACTTAAGGCCCACTCCATGAGAAGGAACCCATGCCTGACACTGCTTGGGTAATCAAGAACTGGAGACTAGGTAGCCCAGAGACCTAGGGTAAAACTAAACACTACTATTCTAAAAAGAAAAGTTTCAATAAAATGACTCCTAACGATATTCTGTCATACTCATGTTTAAGTACTTTATCCAGTCATCATCAGAGAGGCTTCCTCAAGTAGAAGATTGCAACAGGTGCATAGACCCACAGTTAGACATTATACAGAAAGAGAGTCTAAATGGGAAATTTCCATCAACTCCCTTTCCTCCGAGTTCAGAGAATTTCATGAAAAAGGAGATGGAAAGATTGTAAGAGCCAGAGGGAGTGGAGGACACGAGGAGAACAAGGCTTTCTGAATCCCAAACAAGGAAGTAAAAAGGCAGTATATGGCCTACATGGGTCTATACCTGCTCCTCTCTCTCTCTCTCTCTCTCTCTCTATATATATATATATATGTATATATATATATACATAATATATAATATATATTATAACTATTAGCTTAGTATTTTTATGAAACTCTTGACTTTGAGAACAAGTGGGTTTCTGACTCTTTCTTCTGCTCTTGGGACTCTTTTTCTCCTGTTGGGTTGCCATGTTCAAGTTCAGTATGATAGTTTTTGCTACATCTTATTTTATTTTATCTTACCATGTTTGGTTGTTGCCTGATCTTTTTTAATAAAATAAAGACAGAAAGGGAGTGGATCCAGAGGGGAGGGGAGGTGGTTAATAAGTAGGAGTAGTAGAGTGAGGGGAAACTAAAATCAAGATATATTGTATGATAAAATGTCTATTTTCTTTTTTTTCTTGAACATTTTCAATATTGATTTTATTTCATAAATTTTGAGAAATACTTCCTCAATATCTCTCTTTTTTATTATTAAATTTATTTATTTATTGCTTCAGATTATATCTCCATCATAGTGTCCTCTTTCTACCCTTCCCAGTCTCGCCCTCCCACCCTCTACCGCCTAACTCTTCCATCCCACTCCTCTGGAGTGGAGTGTCCCTACATAACAGTCCCCCACCCCAGTTCAGCAGTCATTTGAGGGCCAAGAGCCTCCTCATGCACTGGGGGCCTACAAGGCAGTACCAGCAGGGAAAAGTGTCTCAATGACAGGGAGAGAAAACAAACAAACAAACAAACAAAGTCTATATCCATGTTCCCTTTGGTGAGTTGGTTGTAGTATAGATATCCTGTACTATATAGCTAAAATCTGACTATAAGTTAATATATTTAATGTGCATCCTTCTGAGTCTGGGTTAGCTCACTCAGGATGAGCTTTTCTAGTCCCATCCATTTGGCTGCAAATAGCATAATTTCCTTGTTTCTGATTGCTGAGTAGTATTCCATTGTGTAGATGTACCATAGTTTTTTAATCTATTCTTCAGTTGAGGACATATGGGTTGTTTCCAGTTTCTAGCTATTACAAATAAGGCTGCTACGAACATAGATGAGGCAACTTCCTTGTAATTTGGTGAGGAGTCATTTGGATGTATACCCAGAAGTGGTATGGCTGGGTCCCGAGGCATAGCTATTCCAAGTTTTCTAAGATATCGCCAGACTGACCTCCATAGTGGTTGCACAAGCCTGCACTCCCACCAGCAATGGAGGAGGGTTCCCCTTTCTCCACACCCTCAGCAGCATGTGTTGTCATTTGAGCTTTTGATCTTAACAATTTTGACAGGTGTGAGATGGAATCTTAGAGTGGTCTTGAGTTGCATTTCTCTGATGATTAAGGATGCTGAGCATTTCTTCAAGTGTCTCTCAGCCATTAGGAATTCCTCCTTTGTGAATTCTCTATTTAGCTCTTTCCCCCATTTTAAAAATTGGATTATTTGGTTTCTTGGCATTTAATTTCTTGAGTTCTTTGTAAATTATGAATACTAGCCCTTTGTCAGATGTGGGGTGGTGAAGATTTTTTTCCCAATCTGTAGGCTTCTGTTTTGTTCGAATGAGTGTCTTTTGCCTTTCAGAAGCTTTTCAGTTTCATGAGGTCCCATTTATTGATTTATTGGTCTTAGGTCCTGAGCTGTTGGTGTTCTGTTCAGGAAGTTGTTACATGTGCCAATGATTTCGAGGGTTTTTCCCACTTTCTCTTCTAGTAGATTTAGTGTGACCAGGCTTATGTTGAGGTCTTTGATCCACTTGGACTTAAGTTTTGTACAAGGTGATAAGTATGGGTCTAATTTCATTCTTTTACAAGTGGGCATCCAGTTGGATCAGCACCATTTGTTGAAGATGCTGTCCATTTTCCATTGTGTGGTTTTGGCTTCTTTGTCAAAAATTAGGTGACCATAGGTGTGTGGGTTCATTTCTGGGTTTTCAATTCGATTCCATTGATCCACTGGTCTGTTTCTATACCAGTACCATGCTGTTTTTACAACTATTGCTCTGTAGTACAGCTTGAAATCTGGGATGGTGATACCTCCAGATGGTTTTTTTTTTTTTCAATTGTACAGGATTGATTTAGCTATTCTGGGTTTTTTTGTTGTTCCATATGAAATTGAGAATAGCTTTTTCCAGGTCTATAAAGAATTATGTTGGTATTTTGATAGGAATTGCATTGAATCTGTATGTTGCTTTTGGTAGGATGGCCATTTTTATTATGTTGATCCTACCTATCCATGAGCATGGGAGATCTTTTCATCCTCTGATGGCCTCTTCAATTTCTTTCTTCAAGGGCTTGAAGTTGTTGTTGTACAGGTCCTTTACTTGCTTGGTTAGAGTTACCCCCAGGTATTTTATACTGTTTGTGGCTATTATGAAGGGAGTTGTTTCCCTGATTTCTTTCTCAGCCCATTTATTTGTTATATAAAGAAGGGCTTCTGATTTTTTTGAATTAATTTTGTATCCAGCAACCTTGCTGAAGGTGTTTATCAGCTGTAAGAGTTCTCTTGTGGAATTTTTGGGGTCGCTTATGTATACTATCATATCGTCTGCAAATAGGGGTAATTGGTAGGAAATCATCAAACTTAGGGCTGAGATCAACAACTTAGAAACAAAAAGAATGAATCAATGAAACCAAGAGTTGGTTCGGAGAGAAAGTCAACAAAATAGGCAAACCTCTAGCCAAATTAACTAAAAGACAGAGGGAAAAAAAACAAATCAACAAAATCAGAAATGAAAAGGGAAAAATAACAACAGGCATTGAGGAAATCCAGAGAGTTTTTAGGTCCTACTCTCAGGTCTCTGAGGTGGGTAAAGAATAGATAGCTAGAGTCTCATAGTTAAATTTTGAGTTGTTTAGGAATCAAGAGGGTGTTCTGGATCTAAGAAGATATTTTTTAAATTGTGAGGCAAGTTAGTATGAAAGCTGAGTTAGATATAGAACTTTAAACTCATGGAGATGGTTAGATAGTACAATGTTAAATTCAGGTGTCAAATACATATGGACTGGACATTGCGAATGTATACTAAACCGTATAACTCTCATAATTGTGGCCTATTTATTTCTGTTGTTTTGTATTTTATTTATAGTTATAAGAGAAAGAACCATTTGTTGGACTAAAAGGGAGAGCTGTGGGGGGGGGGAGGGAAGAAATACCTTAAACTAAAAAAAAAAAAAAGAGAGGAGGATGTGGGGTTGAGGGAGAGGAGGGTGGAAGGGTGGGACTGGAGGGGGAGTAGGGAGGGGATTGTGATTGAGATGTAACTTGAAGAAATAAAAAATAAATTATTAAGAAAAATCTATACTCCACCAAATATGAAAAATTAAGTGAAATGGACAATTTTCTTGATAGATTCTACCTACCAAAGCTAAATCAAGATCAGGTTAACAGATTAAACAGTCCTATAACCCCTAGGGAAATAGAAACAGTCATTAAAAATCTCCAACTCATGGAGATGGTTAGATAGTGGAATGTTAAAGTCAGGTACCAAATACATATGGACTGGACTGTAGGGGTTAGATAAATTAGATTTAGAAAATATATAGGAGTTTCTGATACTGTCTCTTAATTCGGGGCCTGAAGAGCATTATCAGCATGAAGTCAGCAAAAACAGGAAAGACTTAATAGACTGAAAAACAAGGTTGAAGTCAGGAAAAACAGGAAAGACTCAATAGACTTGAAGAAACAAAGTATCTGGCCTGACATTGTTTTCAGCTGCTAAGTGGGCGGAGCCCAAATTAAGCTGAAACAGAGTTCCTCCTATTTGAGGTCAGTGCGTGGAGCCCAGGAGAGAAGAGGCCCCTGATGCTAGAGAGCTCCAAGAGCCCTGCTGAAAAAAGGGCTGGCCATTGATGGCCAGCTCTCTCCCTGAAGCAGAAAGAAGCCGGTGAGCAAAGAAAGCCTGAGCAAGACACCAAAAGGTCAAGGACTAGACCCTGTGGCTCAGCTTTTGCCTAGAGGGGTTTGATCTGTCCAAATAGTGGCCTAAAGGAAACGGTGCCTGGCTTTAAGGACTGAAGCAGAGCAGCTGAGTTCCTGATTCAAAAGAAGTAAGTTGTCCTGCAGACGGCTGGAGTCTCCCACAGAAAAGAAAGCATGAAGCCTTATTTAAGGTGAGACTGCAATAATCAACTTACCCTGACGAACCTGCATCTGAGAGATCCAGAAAAAGGACTGCTAAGTGCGTTAAAGAATCTACAACAAAGACTGTGTTCCTGACAACTGAGGACCTGCCCCAGAGACTGTATCATTCTAAAAGGTTCTGAAAGTAGTTGTTATAATTATCAATAGGTTTAGTGGATAGGTTAAAGGGGTTGTAGGAATTTATAGGATTAATAGTTAAGAAATTGTTGGTGTTTGTTATAAGTGAATTTAGTAAATAAATAAATAAGTGTTAAATAATAATTTAAAAGATCGGTTACACTGGACATTGGGAATGTATGCTAAGCTATATAACTCTCATAATTGTGGCCTATTTATTTCTGTTGTTTTGTATTGTATTTATTGTTATAAGAGAAAGAACCATTTGTTGGACTGAAAGGGGGAGCTGTTGGAGGGAAAAAGATATACCTTAAACTTAAAAAAAAAGGGAAGAGGATGGGGGGGTAGAGGGGGAAGAGGGTGGGAGGGTGGGACTGCAGAGGGGAGTAAGAAGGGGTTGTTATTGAGATGTAACTTGAGAAATAAAAGAAAAGACTATTAAAAAAAATCTCCCAACCAAAAAAAAGCCCAGGGCCAGATGGCTTCAGCACAGACCTTCAAAGAAGAGCTAACACCTATACTCTTCAAACTCTTTCACAAAATAGAATTTGAAAGAACATTGCCAAACTCATTCTATGAGGCCACAGTTACCCTGATTCCTAAACCACACAAAGACCCAACAAAGAAAGAGAACTTCAGACCAATCT
This sequence comes from Lophiomys imhausi, assembly GCA_907164525.1. Classification (NCBI taxonomy): domain Eukaryota; kingdom Metazoa; phylum Chordata; class Mammalia; order Rodentia; family Muridae; genus Lophiomys; species Lophiomys imhausi. The sequence goes on from CAJQZJ010004824.1 coordinate 2,058,965, forward strand.
CCCTTATGAACATAGATGCAATAATACTTAATAAAATACTAGCAAACCGAATTCAAGAACACATCAAAAGTATCATACACCATGATCAAGTAGGCTTCATCCCAGGAACGCAGGGATGGTTCAACATAGAAAATCCAGCAACATAATTCACCACATAAACAAGATGAAAGGAAAAAAAAAAAACACATGGTTATCTCGCTAGAGGCGGAAAAAGCATTTGTCAAAATCCAACACCCCTTCATGCTAAAAGTTCTGGAGAGAACAGGCATACAAGGACCATATCTGAAAATAATAAAGGCAATATGCAGCAAGCCAGTAGCCAACATCAAATTAAATGGGGAGAAACTTGAAGCATTTCCTCTAAACTCAGGGACAAGACAAGGATGCCCACTTTCACCATATCTCTTCAATATAGTACTTGAAGTTTTTGCTAGAGCAATAAGACAACTAAAGGAGATCAAGGGGATACAAATTGGAAAATGTCTATTTTCAATAAAAGTAAAAAAGTTAAATCTAGTTTCTAACAAAAACAAGAAAAAAAATCCTTCCTTCACCAGGACAATATAATTAGGTTTCATTTTATTGCAAGGGATTAAAGGATTCTGAGAAATTGTCCACAATTTTGAAATTTAAAATGTATTTATAAACCAAAATTTTAAGTCAATCAAATTTATAAGATCACAAAGTAGCTGCACTTACTGTCCTATTTCTGTTTGGTGTTTTTTTTCTTTTTAATTTTTGTTTAGCTTCTTCTGCATTTGCAAAACTATGTAGAATAGATAATAAAATCCCATATAATTATTGTCCTGTCTGAAACATGAGACACTCACTCCCCATGTTAAAGCAGCCTTTGCAGGCCTCTCTATCCAAGAGGCCTCCCCTCTCCACTAGACATAGTTAATGATGTGGGTGTGGTCTAGATAACCCAGATAACTATTCATACTTTAAAAGTAGAACTATAATTTATAATCACTTGAAGTATAGCTAGTGTGACTAAAAATTTTAACTGTTAGTTTTATTTAATAGCTTCCCATGCCTAAGGAGGAAAAAACATACCCCAGAATATAGTTATAAATAATATCTATGCCTAGACAGGTCATAGGTCCTAAAGGAGAACACAATACTATTATTATGCTAAATGTACATAGTATTAAAATAACTCCTAATGACTCATTGCTATATCTACAGATTAATACATTTCTCAGTATTTACTAGAGAAGCTTCTTTTGTATTGAATAGTTATTAATATAGTGACCTACAACTGGCCAATATGCAGAACATAAGAAACTATGGAGTACTCAGCTGTCATTGGGACATGTACATCACACCCCCTTTCTCCCAGGCTTAAAGGTATAGAGGTAGAGGATGTGGAAAGATTGTAAGTGACAGAAACCATACACATCTACAGCAAAACAGTATTTGCTGGAAATGATAATACCACTACACAAATGAACTCATAGCTTCTCTGACTACATGTACAAGATCTGCACAAGACTAAGTCAGTCAAAAATCCTGCCATGGGTGGGAGAGGAACTCATAAGGTCCCACCCTTGACTATTTGTGATTGGTGGTTGCAGGAGGTTGGTGGGGGGGGGGGGGCGGGGAGAATCAATTTGTTCTGGGATGCCACCTGTAAGACCCTACCAAAGTTTCATTTGAAAATAGGTAAGTAGGGCACGTAATTAAAAATAAAAATTTCAAAACCCTTTAAAAAGATATATAAGCAAGTATAATATAGGCAATTCACATAACAATAACAAGAATGTTATTGTTCTACATGTAATGTAATCACTACTATAAAGTACATTGATGTTCAAGAAACTCATTCTGGTTGGCTAGTATCCATACTATATGAACAATAAATATTTTGAGCACTATCTTTGTCAATAAAATATGAACTCAGTATAAATTGAAAACTACAAATACAAAGAAAAAAAATGAGCTCAATACAAATATTTGTTAGAAAAATGCAAGCCAGGCATGACAGTACACATGTTCAATCCCAGCACTTGGTATTTTAAGGTTTGCCTGTTCCACAGGGTAGCTAGGGCTACACAGAGTATCCTTGCCCAGAAAAAACAAAGAAAAGAAAAAGGAAATGTAAACTTATAAAAACTATTATGAGCAACTTCTCCTAATTATTGATTTAGAAACAAAAAAAGGTCTGAAGAAATGCTGTAGATAGGAATTTGGAAGAAAACACCCCGAATGGTAGAAGATAAAGTTGAAGGCACCATATTTAACAACATTCTTAGAGATTTCTTTCACAGAACAGAGAGGCATATATGTTCATTTCAGCACTGAAAGTTTCTGAATACTGGAAAACAATTTAAATATCTGTTGTGATTTAATGGAAATGAGTGAGCTGTCTTTAGATCTCAGTCATTTTTTAAAAGGGGGGGGCAGGTGATAAAAGACATTAATATACAAGGATACTTCTCCCAGGAAGATATGTAACTAATATCTGTCATTCAAAACAGTTCTGCATAAAGTGGGCGCCTAGGGATATTGGAACAGCTTTTGAGGACAGCTGACTTTCTGAAACTCCTCAAAGCCATTTCTTCCTATGCTGCTCCACAGGGTGACTGAGAGAGAAACATCACCTAACAGAAGCCCCTCAGCATGCTGTCACTGAGTTTGCACCCTCCATCTGAATCTGCCTTTCCTCTTTCCACTTTGAAGGGAAGAAGGGCACCTTCATTCTCACATCTTAGTTGGGACAGTGAGTATACAGGATTTTTGTTATTTATTGCACATGACTTTGCCAAGCTTTAAATACTTCAAAATGTAAAAGCAAACAAAAGCTGCCCACAACAGAAGCGAAACAACAATTAAAATTAAAAAGAAAAGATGAAGAGGCCAATAAACATTGTCAATCACTTAGTGGTCGTATGAATTTTGGCTGTCTTAAAATTTTAATTCGTAGATACATGTTTTAAACTTCACATGTATATCCAAATACTAACTTCTCCTCTAGAGCCGTTAGTACCACAAATATGTTAATTAATTGCTTGGATGGTGCATTTAAAAAACAGAAGCCTACTCTGATTGCTTTTATGCTCATACATCTCTCAGCGTCGCTTGCTTTGGCTATCAATCAACAATTATTAATGTTCAAATAACCTGAAGTATACATAAATTTGCACTGATTGGTTTTTTGTTTTGTTTGTTTGCTTGCTTTTGGGGTTTTTGTTTATTTTTTTTGTCCTCATCTAACAGGTATTGTTGATCACCTTAAGCTTGAAAATAATTTAAAAATTTCAACTTTGTTGTGCAAATATCTTATCATTTAAAAATCACTTTAGGTAAGGGGGGGGGGGGTTCAGCTCAGTGGTAGTAACTAACACATGCAAGGCTTTTAATTCAGTCTTCTGCCTGCAACAGATTGCTTAGTTCTGAGCTTTTGGAAGGCCCTTTCATGTGATAATTTTATTCATTATCACACAAAAAAAAGCATTACTGTTGTTCCAGGTGCTTGTAGAAAATGCATAGTCTGTATAACATGCCAAGAATAGTTTATTAAAAACTTTATTAGCTAATTCTGAATTAATGATGTAGTTGCCTAAGGAGGAAAAAAGTAGATCTCAGAAGCATTTTCTTTTTACTCTATGTGTTAAGATGTGTTGTACACATAGAAGATCAATGAGTGCATCAGAAGCTCTGCTACCTCGTCGGCCTGGAAGAACGCCTAGGTGAAATCACTTAAAAATCCCTACTGACCTAATCTTTACTGAACCAAGGTGGATTTCTAAGTCAATATTTTTGCAGTTTCGTGATTGTTTACTTAATAGAAAGCTATTATTTCTTTGATAAAAAAGCAATCTGGAGTTTATTGCGTAATTAACCATTAGCTGTTTTAAAAGTATGGGAAAGAAAGTGCTCATTTCAGAGAATTGGGGTCTTTTACTATTTCTTAAGATAATATATTTGCATGATTTCATCAAATTAATGGAGTTACACTTCACCTTTAGTTACAACACACTGTCATGGGCCTTTAGCTCTGTGGCACCTTGCTTTAATGATTAGTTAAGCTGAAGATAATGAAGGTCTTATCCTGTACCTAATTAGCCATGCAGTCCCTAATGGAAGTCTAACTCATTTAGATAAAGTCAGTTTGCTGACCTGTTCTTTAAGGAGAGATTGGAGAGGAAGCCAAGGGAAAAAGTTTGTATATAGTATGTATGTGAGTGTGTTTGCACGAGTGTATGTATGTGTATGTGCATGTGTGCATGGATGTGTGTGTCCTCTGTGTGTGTGTCTGTGTGTTTGTACAAAGTAACAGAACAAACCACACTGAAGTATAGCATTTGGGCTTCTTGACAACTATGAAAGGTTTTTCCTGAATTGTTATAATTGAAATACCAATTCTTTCTATAACCTCTACTCAAGCTTTTCTAATCATTGAAATAGAAGTTCTTAGGTCACCAGTGGTCTCCCTTTTAATTTCCTAAGATTATGGTATTAAATCACCAAATATTGTCCCTCCCAAGTGAACTGGAAGCTGTTGAGCAGGTCCATGCAAAGATTTTCGTTCAAAGTCTGACTTAACTGTCTTTGGAGTCCTTGTTTTCAAGCAGCTCCCAATAAATAACATTTACTTTTATAGTTCAGTAAAAAAACTTCCCTTGCTTCTAAGAAATATAGCAGACAGATGTGAAACTGAGATGAAAAGCATTCTTACCTCATTCTTCAGTTTGCTTCCTGAAAACCTTAAAAAAAAATCATACACTTTCCTTTAGTTTGAAAGAAATTGTAATTGCAACAAGAAAACAGAGAGGGCATTAAAAGTAGCCTGTTTCATAACATCATTACTGCTTAAATGTCTATAAAAATGGTTTGGGGGGAGAAATTAAAATAAAAGGTATCTCAGGAAGTCTGGTAACACTATTTATACTAGAGTTTTGTATATGTCCTAGCCTATGTTTACATTTTATTGTGGATATTCACTAGTAATCTGCTACTGTAACTCACAAATTAATCTTAGCATAACTCAGGTGACTCATTTTTTCCCTAAGACATTTTACTATTAAAATGATTTCTCCTTTTAAGAGTTATAAGTAATTCTCAGTAACCACACCCTGGGGAAATCTCAGGTGTCATTTTAATTAGTCTGTTCCACCATTCTTCTTAAAATTGTGTACCCACAGGTTTTGTTGACTATAACCTCATGTATTAACAGTTTCTGCTTCTGATAGATAGTTAATGGCAGCTTCTCCTTATAGTAACATGGATTTTTGTCACAGAGACTCAAACAGGACGATCATATCTTACTGTCTTAATAAGTAAGATAGTACTCAAAGATTATGTGTTTAGCAATTATTATAATAACCTCTCTGTGTTGCTAAGGTAATATTCAAATGCATGGGTTTTTAAAACAATTGTCTCTTCGAAAATATCACATTTTAAGCTTTATTTTCATTGAATCCAGCCTGAAACTAGACTCAACCTTATGAGTAAATGAGAATATGTGAAGTGTTTATTTACTTTTATGCTATGTGTATAGGTGGCTTAGGCTTCATACATATCTGTGTGCTATGGAGACAACATTGGGTCCTCTGGAAGTGGAGCTTTGAATGGTTGTTAGTTAGAGAATGTGGGTCCTCTGTAAGAAAAAGTGCTCTTAACCCTTGAGGCATCTTCCCTAGTTCCTGAGTAAGGGCAAACTTCTTTAGATTCTCCTCCTCATCTCTTGGAGACACTTAATTCACCATTGCTTTCTCATTAACTACTGAAATTATATAATTTACCAACTAATCCAGACTATATCATTATTATGTTCACACCAAACTGACATTAGTTTTGACAAATAGAAGGAAAAAAAGTCATAATAAGCAAAATTACAAAGTCATTTTATTGAACAAACATCACGCATATTTAAAGACATGCAGGAATGTATCTCGAATGCATTATCACTCTACCTTGTCAGGCCCTTTCCAGAATAAACCGAGTGGTAATATGCACTGCTCTCTTTGATGCCAATCCCATAGTAATGATACCTACAGCAAGATGGGAACCGTTTTATTATTAGTGAAAGAGAAATGAAACTCGGGAATGACTGAACTAACCCAGTAAGAACTGCCACGCACAGAAGACCTGCCCTGTGAAAGTCCACTGCCCACCTTCCTGCCAAGCTTTCCCATATTCACATGCATCCAAGGTCAGGAAGTGGATGAAACTAAAGGATGAAAAGATGTCCAGTGGATTCTGGAGTAATTTTATTTTATAATATCACTTTTTTTGCATTGCCATATAAGTTTAAAGTGGATACAGCAACGTCAGATATACACTTCAAGCCATTCTTACGACATTAGCAATCATTTATTTTAAGAAAGGACTCGATGTAGTTCTACACCTAAACATTTCCAAGAACAGAAGCACATATACAAGCTTTAGATAACATGTCAAAATACTTAGAAATATAAATCAAATAAATGAGCTGTTATTATTACATTTATAGTGCATACCCATAATGACCTAACAAATAAACTTGAATTTGGGATTCTTATACTCATGGAGGTCCAGATGAGAGCATGGTAGTGGGGGAAAATCTACCTTTATACCACTTATCAACTCTTGTTTTGTTCACTGTCAGGGAGGGCTACTGTACATTCCAGAACCTTCCATCACTCACAAGCTTCCCACAGCCACTCTTCCATCTAGGGTCACATGCACAGGTAGAATAAGGTAGTTTCCTGTGGATGTTTGGGAGCAGGTCTCCAGAGCTCAAGGAAAAAAGGCTGTTTAGATGAGGGATCCCAGGGATCCAGAGGGTCTAGGGGAGAGATGCAGTCCTCCGATGGAGGCATTTACCCAGGCTACGGACTTCCTGATGAGATCGGTACCAGAGCCTACAAACACAAGATCTCTGGCAGCAAAGCTGTTTCTATTGATTCAAGGTTACTTGAATTAAAGAGTGGTTTTAAAACTAGTATGCATACATATATACATACACACTTCATACATACACATGTGTGTATATGCACACATATATGCATATATGCATTAAAATGAAGTTGTATTTGAAAAATAGTTAGGAAGAGTTATATTTTGCAAGTATAGAAGACTGAGGAAATTTAATCTCTCAGTTTGGAAAAAAAAGGAAACAGTAGCTTACTAACCTGTACAGAGGACTCCCATAACTACATCACTTTTATAGATGGTAAAAGCTATACTATGTGATATGAGGCAAGAGAATCTCTAAGTTGTATTAGAACAAGAAGGGAGTTGGAAAAAGAGGAAATGTATGAAAACTAAAAAATGCTGAACTGATTTTACATGTCTATGGTAAAAGAAAGAAGTTTAATTAGTAAAGACTTGATCAAAGGAAATACAGAAACAGAAAGTTGTTAAACAATGAATAATAAATAATACACAGTAACAGAAGTTCTTAAGCTATGAGTAAACCAGCATATTTATATGCATTTGGTCAGATGTAGTAGTAGAATTAGTATTATAAGCGTGGCAGTTTGAAATAAATATCAATGCTTCCTTTTTAAAACTTTAGAACTAAGGTACCAATGTAATATGCCTGCATTAGGAGAAATAAATTAGCGGTGTCCAAAGATAAGAGAATCTTTGTAAATGGAAAAAACATAACTTCATGTTCTTTTGCAAAGTTTACTGTTTGGTCTCCTGACTTTGCAGTTTAAACAACTACACTTTAGCTACTTGCTAAAACAATATATGCTTCAAACATCAATGAACTTCTATCTTCTTGTTTCTCATCTCTAACCTTTTTTTTTTTTTTTGAGCTGTAATAAAACAATTTGTTCCCATGGTAAAGTGGTTTGCCATGTAGTCTATAAAGAACTACATTCAGTGCCTTCACATGGGACTGGGAAGCAGATACGTCAAAGAGGCAGCCATGAGTTCAACAAGCATTAAAGCACATCTATCATGTCTGCCCACTGGGACAATTGTTAGAATAATGATGAAAAAAATAGACATGGAAAGTAAGATCAGCTGTTCATCCAGTTCCTGTCTTCCTGAGCTGGGTGCCTGCCCAGCCTGCTGTTGCGATCACACTGATCCGCTCCGAGGCCTGCATTTCCAGGTTTTAAAATTTCCTGACAGTTGCATTGGTTTTAAATTGCAACATCCTTCAAGACGGATTTATATTTCTTTTTCTTATTTATGGTACTTACGATAGTTTTCATATACAATTAGACATTCCTTAGTTTTCAAGAACAATTTTGTTGTTTATTTTTTGTTACCAATGCAACCACTAGAGCAGGACAGTTCACAGATGGAAGATTTTGTTTCTATTTAAGTTCAATGTCAAGATTTTGTGCATTTTATTCACTGGTCAAATGTAACTGACATATCATCCCAGACAGCAGGAATCTGACTTGGTCAGCTTCTTCACCTCCACAATGGAAAAGCAGCAGCATTTTCTCATCAGTAATGTCTCCTTCTTTAGGAATGATGATACAACAAAATATATTCTATCAATGTAGTCTTGTGAACAACCTGGCGATAGGGAACCACGGAAAGAAAGAGTTCTTCAAATGTTTTCTATGTGTTAGATTGTAAGGATTCAGTGACAGATAGAGGGTCTCCACCCTGAAGTTGTTAAGTCTTGGAGAAGGAAAACATGCAAAGGAAGAAATACAATTCAACATTAACACATGCTACACAGTTGAAGAGAGTCAAGGTAAATAATAATAGAAGTAGTTGTCATTTATTGAGTTCCTACTAATGTAAAGAACTTTGTACATACATGTTCTTAAATGCCCATAGTCTACAAGTAGAATATTATCATGGCTTCATAACAAAGCTTGAAAAAAATCTGTCATTTATGCTAAATTTTGCTTTTTAATATTGTGTGTGTGGGCACATGATGTGTGAGTGTGTGTGTGTGTGTGTGTGTGTGTGTGCGCGCGCGCGCGCGCGCGTGTGTGTGTGTGTGTGTGTGTGTGTGTGTGTGTGTGTGTGTGTGATATGCTGTAACTTTGAGTGACTGTGAGTGAAGACCAGAGGGACAACTTTGAGGAGTCAGTTCTCTCCTTCCACCGAGAGTTCTAGAAACTAAGCTCAAATGTCAGGCTTACACGGGAAATGCTTTTACCCAATGTGCCATCTTACCAACCCTGTGGTTTATTTAAAGGGCATTTGGCAGCCTTATGGGTTTGAAGGCAAAACCCAAGGCCACAGTTTCTCCTTCAGTAGTGCATGCGGCCTTCATCTCTAAAACTCAGAAGATAAAACCAATTTTGTATCTCAAGCTTACTCACAATTCGAAATTCCTCAGTCAAATATAGCTTGAATACGCGCACTTGTGCCCACTCTGGCTGGGAGTCATCGTGAGTTAGAGTAGCACAAATAAGCACAGCATGAATCCCTATGACCTGCAGTATTGACTGGGATGTTTCATATTTGACATTCCATGTGTAAATAAAGCCTTCTAGATTGCAAGCTTCCTGTAACAAGGAGTCAATAAATGTGTTGAATAGTTGAATGAAAATATGGAAAAGGTTTTAAAACCAACCATGTGTCATAAAAGAAACTATAAAAAGAACTTGCCAGTTAAGGCCAAGCAGGTATAATCGCATATGTAAGTTTCATCAGCGTGATCTAAAATTTGGCAGAGACCAAAATATTTTATCTAATGTGCTATATGGAAATCTACTGACTCCTTTCACCCAGCCACAAGCACTTTGTAAACTTAACTGTTTCTGCCTGGATTACTTGCCCTCCATAAAGGGCTTGTGGTGGCTCCAACCATTGTTTTGTCAAACTCTTCACTGGGAATGAATGTCTGTCTTCCTTCCTGGGATAAGATTGTTTCTTAGTCAACTCTGAGGCATATTGTTACTGTGTGAAACTGCCTAGTATCTGAGACAAAGCTAATCTCTCTGTCCACCAAATTCCATTCTTGGCATTTATCCCATTGTAGTCTCATCCCTGTAATCACTAGTATCTCTGTCCATGGCTTAAGCATTAAGATTTGAAGAAATCCTCAAACATTTATGAATCTTTGTATGGTACAGATTTCAAAACCAATAAAACATAAACTTGAAACCAGTGGCTCTTTTTTTTTAGCAAACGCCTGACAATGTGAAATTGCATGCTACCAATAAAACACTTAGGCAAAGCAAGTTGAATGTTTAAATATTCTATAGAACAGACTTGAGGTCAGCAAGTTTAGACAGGAAGCTGGTGGTGACACAAATCTCAGGATTTGACTCTGTCCACTGTCTTGCTTCAGTGTGTTTCATAACTAGCTTCATAGGGAGCAAATAAAACAATCTTTTCCCATTAAGCTTTCTTGCGGTCTAACAGGGCACCTGTTATTGCCTTAGTGATGATTTAGTGTCTTTGAGAAAAGAGGAGAGATAGCGCATGAACACTCCTGTCTTCCTAGAGTTAAACATAAACCCCGTAAAACTGGGAGGAGTGGGTTCACGCAGGGTATGCACGGATCCTTCATCTCTGCTGTCACATTTTACAACACCATCTTGTCACTCACTAGTAGATTTTGCTAAAATAAATCTCACTAGGAAATGTTTCCAGGAACCTTACAACAAAAGAACTTATGCTAATACATAGTAAATAAGAGTGAGATTTGTTTCACTATTTTGACTTACATATCTCTTCCTGATACTTGTTTGATGGGCTATTCTAACATTTAAAGGTTCTTTAACACTATATGTTAGTTGTGTGATCAGCTGATCAGCATACACCTACGCTTGTGTTTCTTCTTTTTTTCATACAGAATTCCTGAAACATATGTTCCCACTGAGCTAGTAGCCTGATGTGAGTTGTTTACACTACACAAATGATAACCGATAAGGAAATGATGGGGTTAAGCTGCGCAGGGACTTGCAATAACTTGCTGTGATAACAGCAGCTGTCATATCAGTTTTTATTAACCCACTAAATCACCACTAATAAATAAGATAATAGCTTTTGCCCATCATGTCTGAAAACCAAGATTTGGTTGATCAAAGTCTACCAGAAATTAAAATGTAACTTTAATTCAAACAGTTCACCCTATGCCTGGTGTCTATTAAAGACCTCACCTCTACTCTACCTTCCTTTGTTAATCTATTTTAAGCAAAGTCATATATAGGTTCTTTTTGCTCAATTTGTATACCTAGAGGCTAGCCACCCCTGAGACTGTAAATACAATGCTTATTAATTAATATTAATAGTGAAAGTACTTTTATAGTAGATAACATACCTTATAATTCTTTATACATCCAAAGCTCTTTAGAGCCATGCTTTGTATTTCAGTCCCAAATTGAATTATCAATTGTTCCTGAAATACTCATAATGATAAAATATGCATGAATTTTATTCTGTGGAGCCTATAGAATTTCTGTCTTGGTTTCTACTTATATGGAGAGTATATAATTGAGGCTGGGAAAGTCAGGCTTAAAATACAGAAATGGAGTTCATTTGATTTGTAGAGTTTGTTATCATTCTTCCACTCCTGGTCACATAGATCATTGTTTCCCAACTTGTAGATTCCAAATACTACTATGAAATCGAGACAGACTTTGTCGCATGAATCCCAAGTACATCTAAAGTCAGTTTCAGAAACTGTGGAACCCACTTCCTGTCCAGAACACAGAATAACCATTTAGGACAATCATCACCTAGCAGCAATTCTATCTGATAGTCCCAAATGAAATATTTAACAATCAATCATTCTATGAAAGCATGGCAAAATTGAAAACTCACTTAACGCCACAATGAAATGGCTTGAAATTCTGGAAAGAAGCATGATTTCCTGATTTTTCTAAATAAGATTACTTAATTTATATTTCTGTCTCAGTTGTCCACATTTATATAGACATAAATATTTTTTATAAAATTTAAATCTATGAAAAACTAAACACCTAGCAGAAATAATGGTTTGAAGATGATGTATTTGCCTAGAAAATGATTCGGGTTAAAATTAAGAGGCTGAGAGTTCAATGATGGTGCAAATTTGTTTTCGTATAAAATATATATCACTAAAATTAGTGATTGAAGATTAATAAAATTTTATTGACTTTGAGGAAGAATCGAATAGCAATGAGTACAAAATTAATTAAAAAGATAAAAATAATAAAAAGTTTAATAACATAATTGTTTTGCTAATATGACTGATATTAGAAACAAGTAGGTTTTCTTACTTTTATGACTCGATAAAGCATAAAGTTTAGGTCATTTGAGCCTTGGTATAAATGCCAGCATTGTTAGTGGTTTGCGTCCTTGTGGCCTTAGGGAAATCAATAACCTTACAGTTTCCTTATTTATAAAACAAAGTAACTCCTATCTTGTATCATTATTAGAAGGGTTAGACTTAATGAAAATGTATATATGTGTCTGTGTACAATTCAATAGACAAAAACTTTTCATTGTATTGCTGATTTCTGATACCCTCAGTCACAGTTTTCTCTTATAAGAGTGTATTATAAGGTTGAAAGCATATTTGATCTTCCATTGATATTATTTATATGGTATTTAATTCTCAAAACAATAATATAAGGTATCACAATCACATACTCACTTTACTGATATAGGCTGAGAGATCTGTCCATTGTCACATAGCTACATATGGAAGCATAGAATTCACCCTGATTTGTCCAGCTTTAATTCATGTTCCAACCATTAGGCATGATGTCTTTGACATATTATCTTTCAAAATAAAATCTGAGAATGTCTTTTAGAAACAAAACCAGGAATATTCCCTAGATAAAAATAATCATTTCCAAGATACACCTTGCTGTATCTTTCAACATCCTTAGTTTACACAATGGACATTATTTCTGCTGGCAATATAAAAATAACTGAAAGGGTGATAGCCACGTAATAAAAAGCAAATGTTATATCAATAAATAAGGCAGGAAAAATTCAAATGGTCATGCCTTGAGCACGTCTATGACTCTTAATTATCAAATAAGTTGTCAGAAGTCACCAAATGTTGCTATATCAACGTAAGAACTGGAGTGTGGCTGTGTCACAATGGGCACGGTTAATGATTCATCCTTAATCCTAAAGGCTCCTTCTGGGATTAATTGACTTTCTCTGTAGCCTGCCCACTGCCCTCTTGTAGATCCTGTCAAGAAGATTGCTTGTGTTGCTTTGCCTTTTTGCCTCCTATCTCTCTACTTCAAACACTGTCTGATCTCACCTCCACTTACACAATACAGTACTTTAGAAATCATCAAACTCAACTGAGCCAAGCTTGACATAAAGCTGACTTGCTTAGAAGGAAAGGATTTTTTTTCTCTCCCCCCCCCCCCCCGCAGAGTGGTATTTTATTTTTCTTTCACAGGCCATGGTATTTTTTTAATTAGTTAAAATCAGCAAAGTAAGTACTACTTAATAATAAATTATGTGTTAAACAACAGAAAAGAACTAAAAGTAAATGAGACAAAGTATCTGTCCTTGAAATATCTGCTTAGGAAGGAGTTTAAAAAATCATATTGAGATAGATGCTAATAAACAACTATGAGCATGCAAGGAACCTACACAAATTAACAGAATAAGAGAACATTCAAAAGAGAAGCCTCAGGACTCATACCTTTAAGTGGCTAAGATTTCAAAATACATACAAGGACAAGATGTCCTTAGCAGGGAAGCTAACACAGAAGAGAGACATTGGGGTGATTCAAAGGGTACTGGGGCAAAAATTTAGGGACAAGCATATCAATATACTGAGAACTGAGAAGTAGAAAATAAAATAGGAAAATAGGTTGAAACTAACGTTACAACAGACTTTGAATATCAAGGTAAGAAGTTGTCTTTAAGAGTAGAAATTGTGAAGCTGTGATAAGATTTAGACTGTCAGGGAGCTTGTTGCCAAGCCAGACAAACTGAATTCAATCCCTGGAACTCTCATGTTAGAAGGGCAGAATTGACTTCCAAAAGTTATCCTCTGACCTCCACAACTGTGCCATGCATGGCACACATAAAGGCACCCTGACATGTGTGTTTACATGTGTGCATACACATACGGGGGGGGGGGAGAGAATAAATAGGTGCTTTATTTAAAGAGTTGAATTTATGAGCCTGTGAAAGTCCCTGAGCACAAAAGAAATGTGATTCTGTCAGAACTCTGAAAAGTCAGTATGGAAACATTGTACTGAATGACTAGAGAGTCAAGGTGACACTATGAAAGTTAGAATGAGAAAAGACAACTTCAGGAGAATTCAAAAAGTAGAACTTAATTTTTTGCAAGTTACCAGAGCTGGCCAGTGTAAGGCAACCACTAGACATGTACAGGTAGGAACCACTTGTATTGTGGCTAGTTTTAAACAGAGATCTGCAAAATATATATGGGATTTTTAAAAACTCTGTATGAACAAAACAGATAAAATATCTTCTCAAACTTTTATATACATTACATACTGAAATAATTTTTTTGTGTTCTGTGTTAAATAAAACTTAACTAAAATTAATTTCACTTGTTTCTTTTCACTCTTTTACTATGGTTGCAAGAAATTTTTAAATTAATATGAGTCTGTATTATGGGTGAGCCCTGCATTAGAACTCAGGAGATAGTCTGCCAACAAGAATGACAGGAAGAAGCTGGGAAGTGACTGAGAAGCCATTGGCTGAGGTTCTGTGTTGAAGAGGGAGTTGTCAGAAAGAGCAAGTGCTAGGAGTGGCCAAGAAAATGTGTAAGTATAGAAATAAACTATTTGGGTTTTACCCAGATACAGAAGTACCCTGGCAGAGTAACAGAGTAATGTGCCTAGCACTGGAAGCAGTGAATGGTAATTAGTCTTTCAAGGAACAGCAGAGAGAAGAAAAACAAAAAACAAAACAAAACAAAAAAATGGGGTGGAATTTGAGAGGTCTGACCTGGTGGTTTTTTTTTTGGGGGGGATGTTTGTTTGTTTGTTTTCAGTGTGAAGGATCAGATTCTATTAGAAAATGGGAATGTGGACTGAGGAATCACTGGTGAGTATGAATTAATGGGGATATACAGAGAGTTACAAAAGAAAAGTCAAAGATGCCAAGAGGTGGGGTGAATACTGCTTACTGTATGTTTATATTTATAGTGAGAGACAATCAAGCAGGTTATTGGGCATGTCATTTGTCTTGAAGGGGGAAGATGGGATGTTAAGTGACTGGTTACCATCTAGATGAGAAAAGTTGAGGAGGAACTTGAAGTGTGCCGGGCTCCCCTTCTGTTATTGACCTTGTCCTTTAGGGGATGTTCTCAATCTCCTTGGTCATTACATTTTGTCTGGAACTTTTTTTGTTTATGGCACTGGTGACTTTAACAAAATCATTCATTTAACATATTTCAGGAGAAAGCATATTAGATATGAATGCTTTTGTAAATTTTGCTTCCTAAGCTTTATTCTAATATATGCCTTATTTATTTATTTTCTTAGTTCTTATTGTTGGTCAGCATCTACCTCATTAAGAAGAAAATACTTGGTCCCACTCACTGACAAGACAATAATTATCTTATATCCATAAGTATTAACGAGAAACCTATTGTTCTGTTCTTACTTTGAATGGCCTCTTGTTCCAAGTCTTCGTGTTGTTAGGAGGGGAAATTTTTGGCGAATTGTCTAAAATCAAAGACAAGATTTAGAATGTATGTAGTTCTAATGCATAGCATACTCATATCCTACTAATTCAAGAAAGTGAATGGTAGACAAAAGGAACACTTAGGATACAGAAAAGTAATATAGATGTATTGATAAGAAATACATTAATTACCATGGTTACTTTATTTCAACACAAAGGAGGACTGTTTAGATTACTCTATAAAAATTCCATCCAGAAGTTTACCCACATTAAATATCCATCATATTTCTGAAAGAGTTCTTAGATCTTAAGAGAGTTCCATGGAAAATTTGGTGGGTTAATTACTTCTAGTTTTATTGGATGTTCAAGGTACTCTGAGTCCCATTTAGTGATTATCAGCAAGGAATAGACTCAGAAAAATGGTAGTGCTAGTATGGACACCTGAAGGTGTTTTCTCCAGCTTTAGAGGGTGTACTAAACCTTGAAGAGGTTGTTTTTCAGCGGGTATCACAATAATCTAATCACAGGCATGGCTAGGTACTAACCCCCTCCAGGACCATCATCTATATCTGCCTCTGTAAGAAAACAAGTTCTCAAAATAATTAAACACTTTTCAATATTATTTTACATTCTATGTACGGTGTTTTATCCTCGTGTATGTCTGTGTACTGCATACATGCAATGTCCATGGAGGCCAGAAGAGGCATGGGATGACCTGAAACTGGAGTTACAGTTACAGAGGTTCACCTTGAAAACCAGCCAGTTCTTTTAACCCTGAGACATCTTTCTTGCCCCCCAAATAAACTGCGTCTTTAAGGTATAGAGTTGGTCCACTTTCAAAGTGGACTTTTAAAGGGGGAAGCTGAGTATAATGACAATGCCTGTAATCTCATCACTCAACAGGCTGAAAGGGGAATCACAAGCTCAAGGCCAACCTGAGCCACATAGTGAATTTAAGGACAGCCTGGGGTATATAGAGAACTCCTGTTATATACCTATATATAAATCACCAGCCTCTGTCCCCTCCTGGTAAACCTGAGGAGCTGCACAATAACACTCATTGTTTTTTTGGACTGTGAGTCTTCTACAGGTTAGGATTTGGACTTCGGAGCTGTAGTACTTAAGACCCAAACTTCCTACAGTTCTACTAAGTTATCCTAGATTTCCAGACAGTCCTCAGATTGATGATTGAAAGGGTTTCAATGATGGAGGCTTTACGAAGAAATGAATATTGTTTCCTGGTTCTCAAAATGGTATCAACATATATAATCCATCTAGATTCATAGATTCCCATCCTAAAGGCAGTAATGTTATATAACAGAAATTTAATCAATTTCATCGTAAAAGATGCTAACTCTGTGCCATACACATATTTGAACTGAAACAAAGATTTAGGACAACTATTTGATAATAGAATAAAAATCTGTCAAAAACTCAAATGGTTGGACTACATAAATAATGAGACCCTGCATTTATTCGTTCACTTTCATTTACTTTTACCCCTCAATGTAGTTTATACCAATCTCTTGAATGCATCCTCTTTGAAAGAACATGCTACTGTTTTATGGGACTTGCCTAGAGCTCACATTAGATCTGATAGCCAGTATTCTGTGAGTCAAACAAAAAATAAATCAAGATGTAAACATATAGTATTTCTAAGCAAATATTAAGGAACCGTATTTATGCCTATAAAGCAAATGTCTTAACACTAAGAGAACTCATTCATTTGTTACACAATATCTACCCAATATGTTAGTTGTAAGGGAGCATAGCCAATATGTGTTATATACCTTTCCAAAAGTGGCAGCACAAGCTGGCTCCAATTTCTCTTTCCGGCAGAAATCTAAATAGTGAGCATAAAGAATGCACCGTGGGAGGCAAACTCCTTCACACACTATGTAATTGTCTTCAAGCCTGAGAGAAAAGGCCAAGAATTGGGTCAAACCTTTTCATTACTACCTCCCCACCCCCTCAGCGACTTAATGCTCATTTTGAAAACACATTATATGAGTGAGTTAATGAGTAGATACATAGATGGGCCTTCTTTATTCTGGATGCTGTTTAAAATAAAATAATACCAGGATAAAAAAAATACAAAAAGTATGTGCTATATATCTCAAAGTTGTTAAGAGAGGAATTTGCACGTGCTTTCAAAAAAAAAAAAAAAAATGGTAGCACTTTATGCTGATGGACATAGTCCTTACACTGTTAATCACTATCCAGTGTTTACACAATCAAAACATAACACTGAACTTTTAAAAAGTTACAAACATTATGTATAAATTTTAATTAATTTCCTCAGAAAGGAAATTCTTTTGATGATCCCTCTTCAATTGGCAAACCCTGGAAGCAATGCCTGGAAGTCAGAAACAGAAATGATGGTAGCAGAGACAGATGTGGAGTAGCAGCAGAAACCCTCTACAGATGTGGAGACACAAATGGCATTTTCTGAAGAGGGCTACCTCTAAGGGAACGGGAGGCAATCTCTAGGAGCTGAGGGCCTCAGTCCTATAATCCAGGGAATAAATTCTCTCAATAACTAGTGAAGATTAGAGAAACAACAACAAAAAGGTCTTATGTGAAATTTCAGCATCAACTAATTTCTTAATTTCTGTCTGGTAAGACTATGAACTGAGTGCCAAGGTGACCTGTCTAGACTCCTGACCCAGAGAAGCTCCGAGACTGTTATATTTGTGTTGTAAGCAAGCACATATATGCAACCATATAAACACAAGCAAAATATGAGGACTGATTTTAGAAGAGTAAGATCCACAGCAAACACCTGTTAGTACAACTACAATGTGATGTAAATGTAGAAACCACTCCTTCCAGGCCACCATTGCAAATACCAGGTCTTACTTTTTTTTTTTTTTTAAGTTGGTTGGGCTTTGTTTTGCCAGTTTGCAAGGCCAATTTCTTTCTTTCTTTCTTTCTTTCTTTCTTTCTTTCTTTCTTTCTTTCTTTCTTTCTTCCTTCCTTCCTTTCTTTCTTTCTTTCTTTCTTTCTTTCTTTCTCTCTCTCTCTCTCTCTCTCTCTCTTTCTTTCTTTCTTTCTTTCTTTATTACTTCAGGTTACATCTCCTTCATAGTGTCCTCTTTCCATCCTTCCTAGTCCCGCCCTCCCACCCTCTACCTCCTATCCTTTCCATCACACTCCTCTGGAGTGGAGTGTCCCTACATAACAGTCCCCCACCCCAGTTCAGCAGTCATATGAGGGCCAAGAGCCTCCTCATTTATAAATCTTCACTGTTCATTAGTTTACTATTTGATCTAGGACTACAAATGGTGGAATTAAAGATGCCGTTTTTTTTAAAAGAACGACCTCAGTTTGAAAGGACTGCCAGACTTCAGCCTGTAAATGCTTGCACACCCTTTTTTCCCCCACAGACTACTGAACAACAAGAGAAATATGATGCTGTATTGTTTTGGAAAAAAAAACACCAGGGTAAACTCATTTCACTGAAGCTGAAATGATAATGATGGATTTCCACTCTTACAACTTTTTACTGTGATTAAACCTATGATCATCTAAATCATCTGATATAACTGAGACAATCTCTCTCTATAGAAGTCTCCAAGCATAACCCATACAATCACAACTCTGTAATATAGATGTAACTATATACATTTGAAAATCTAGATGGATTTCCATTCGATTAAATGTAACATAATATATATATATATTTGTGTTACTATTAGCTGAATGGCAATCTAGAAACCAAAGCTTCTAGATTCTATTCCCACTTTTTTCAGTGTTCAGTAAATTATTTTGACTAACGTGTACTTATGCTAATTTCATGTTTAGTAAAACAATCATTTACAACACAAGAGCAATATAGTATTCAGTATTATTCAGATTAAAATTGGATGAAATCCTTCAAGACTTCAGATTTAACATACTTTCAGTGCACACAAAATAAACAGGGAACATGTTCCATGAGTTTCAGACATCAGTTACTGTTTTAATTAAAAAGATGCAAACCAACTAAGATGTAGTATTTCAAAGCAAATAAATTTGCCTACCAAAAATTGAATATCTAATTGACAACAGAAGTTGGAGTTAATAAGCCAAATTTTTAGTTTGATTTTCAGTTCTAATTTTTAACTCTCCCAAGACAATTCTACAGCCTCACAAGTTTCTCAAAATCCATGTAACTTGTGGTTTTAAGAAATGTATAACCCTCATTTTTTTTAGAAAATTGAAAAAAATTAAAACATGCTTTATAGTCTTTAAAACATGAATGTTCTTATGAGAAATAGCTGTTAAAACTTGCATTTTAAAGGTAGGAATATAATAGCCACAATCCACTTATTCGTGTAGTTGTTTTTATATTCATTGTTTTGTCTTCAAAATACTGTGTTAAGCAAGGCATCTGTTCGGTATGAATTTTAGAAAAACTTGAAATTGTTTCCAATCACTCAATTTGAACTGAAAACCTGGGAGTGATCATTCAAAATCCTTTAAAATAAATCCAAAATCAAATATTTTTAAAATTATCCTGATGACAGTAATTGTTTCCTAAATATTCCAGATAATTTCTCAATTGTTCACAGCTATAGAGTATATTCTATTAGTAATCATGACAAGTAACCAAACTCCAGCAATCAAACTGTAACTTTCAAGGAATATTTGTTTTCTATTTCAGATGTTGGAAGAGCTCAAGCATACAGTTTCAGAACTTCAGCCTATAAAAATTAGAACTTAATGTTTAATTAAATAAACATAAAGCTTACTAGCACATATAGATTCTATTTTTTCTAACCCTTAGTTAATAACAAATGATAGATAGATATGTAGATAGATAGATAGATAGATAGATAGATAGATAGATAGATAGATGATAGAAAAACTAACCAGTAAATAAGTAGTCTTTTATTTATTACTTGGAGTTGGGGGAGAAATGTGCTCCTTTAATTCTTCACATTATTCAAATTTACTATAGATGTCTCTTCCTTTTAGACAATTGTTACAAACAATGCTTATTAAGTAGAAGACCTACTGTTAATCTCTCGGTTTGAAAAGATTTGGGGCAAAATTCAATTTGAGATGTTTTACCAGAGCAAATCATGTATGTGATATGCTGTAAAAATGGAAAATTATTTAATCATGATACATGACAGCTTAACTGGTTTTTCTGGGTTTTTTTTTTTTTGTTGTTGTTGTTTTGGTTTGTTTGTTTTTTTGTTTTTTTTTTTTTTTACTTTGAACTCCATCTATTTCCTGACTGGCACAGTATCTGCCCTTCTGAGAATTAAGGCAGAGTTAAGATCCTTCCACTTTTTGTTATTCTGAAGGATCATATCTCGGAAACATAAAAATATCAAAGAAATACGTTTTATGGTAAGGAAATTAACCACAAAATTCATCGCGGCTTACATGAGAAGAACCTATGATTTTAGCCAAGAATGTGCCTAGTTTTTTCATCAGGGTCAGAATATGTCTCTGTGCGAATAGGCTGTGAAAAGAAAAATAGATCCACTTCTTGTGGGTCTTTAAAAGTTGTGGAAGTTTTAGAGAGAAGCAAGTTGGGGAAAGCCAGGATCCTAGAGACACGGGCTGGTGAACATCCAGCAGGTGTGTGCGCGCCAGGGCCAGCTTACCACTGCAGAGTGAGCTGAGTTTGTTTCTTCTTATCCTTCATGATCTGTGTGATGGTCTTCTTCTGAGAGAGCTGTGGTTCCGATGCTTTGGTCTTGCTCTCGTGAGTGTCCGCATCCTCTTCTTCGGAGGAAAAGTTACCATTGCTTAAACGCATTTCTGAGGGAGTTTAAGGAATGACAAAGAACAAGGGAACACGCGATCAGTCCAGTGGCCCCCACATCCACCTGCTTTGCGTTGAATGAGGCACCCGAGGAGGAGCAAGGCAGCAGTTGAGCAAAGCCCTCGGAGTTAACAGTGTTTCCGTTAACATTTTTTCTTGGTGAACTAAAATGGTTCCAACAGAGCACCCTACTTATATGAGTATTCGGAGATGTGTTTAGTTTTAATTGTTGGACGCCCTTAGGACTGTGCCTCCGCACCGCAGCCGGGGCGAGCGGAGCACTCACCTGATTTAACTCCCACCTGCAGCCCGGGGTCTCCGCCCTTCTCCCCGCTGCCCGGAGAGCCTGCGGCTGCTCCAGCCACCAGGTACGCACTGTCCTCGGGGTAGACCAGCATGCCCTTGCCAAGCAGCTGCGTGCAGCACTCCTCTGCGATCTCGGAGGGAAGTTGGGGCGAAGGCTGCTCCTGCACGAAGGCTTCCTCCAGTTCCCGGACCTTGGCCATCCTTTCCACCGCCGGGACCCTGGTGCCGGGAGCTTGGAGGAGCTCTGTGTAGAGCCCAGAGCCCCGGGGCGGGGCGGGGCGGAGCTGGGGACCTGTGGCCACTGGGCAGGGAGGAGGCTGGAGGCTCCGGAGACCCCGACGGTGGAGATGGGACAGACAGAACAGGTACGGCACAGATGGCGGGGTGGGGGTAGGGGTGGAGGAGGGCGGAGGCGACACTGCCTTTTTCCGTGTCTCAGGTCTGGGCAGAAGCTTGCTCCAGGTCACTTCTACACCTGTTGTCCTTCACGCCCTAGCCCTTCCCTCTTCATTCGTTCTCCCTCCCCTTGTTCTGGACCCAAGATCACTTCCCTATGGAAAACTTCCTGAAGGATCCGAGGATGCTTAGCTCTCCTCTCTACTGGGACGAGCAGCTTCAACTGTCCCCCATCTGTATTGTCAGAAGACTTAACCGACACACCTATCAGTTCAGCCTTGACTCAAGCATAGGACAGGAGGGAACAAAACTCAGAGTACCATCCAGTCCTCACCAGTCTTTGCAAGGCCTGCGGCAGATGTATTACTAAAATAATCCAAGGATTAAGGAGCACCCTTTTCTGTGATGGCAAGACAGAGCCGATCACATCCATACCACTCACACTGACTTGGACACTTGACCTCATAGACTTCTAAGCTGTGGAGGTTGGAAAAAAAGATGCATTCCCATTCTTACCCGCATTTGCGTCCCTTACAATTCCTTGTTTCGTGGCAAGCAGTGGAACGGGGCATGTTTGCTTAAATTTAGTATCATTTCAGCACCAAATGACAAAATTCGTGTTCCTTTGAAAGTAAGTTGGGATTTCTTTAAAGAAAGGTGCTGGGTAGAGATTTGGGATCCCACTGCATAGACGACTCATGGTTTTTCTTGTTCTAGTCTCTGTCCTTTTGACAAACAGGCCCTCAAGGAAAAGACGGGATCCTGCATCTTTCCACTGCTTCATCCATCACATCCAATTCTGTATCTTCATTAGAAAAAGATATCACCTTTGAGCTTAGCATGAAATAGAATTAAACTGAAATCACATAAAGAAAACAAAATGAGACCCAGAGTATCAGATGATTGAGGGGTCAATTGCAGGAGCAGTCCAACTGAGGGGAGCTTTTTCCCAACTGAAAGAAGCTTTTCCCAGGCCAGCTGTAACTGTACTAGTGTGGCAGCTGTCCCATTTTCAGCAGCATTTTCTGGAAATGGCACCACTGATTCAAAGCTCTCCTCACCTGCTTCCTCTGGTTACTGGATGCAGGCTGGAACTACTGCACTTACCCAGCACTTACACACACACACACACACACACACACACACACACACACACACACACACATACACCCAATGTTCTGAGTACAACTTGGCTTATTAGTGTTCTCTACCTAGTCCTCTGAAAGCCCCCAAGCCTGCTT
This sequence comes from Lophiomys imhausi, assembly GCA_907164525.1. NCBI lineage: Eukaryota > Metazoa > Chordata > Mammalia > Rodentia > Muridae > Lophiomys > Lophiomys imhausi. Next base: position 2,082,149 of record CAJQZJ010004824.1, read on the forward strand.
GTGTGAAGGGCTTTTCACTTCAATGCTAACATATACAATGTGCCACCTTAATAGAGATACACTCAGGTGCGGTCTGTAATGGACGCTCTATCCACTCATGTCACATAACTATGAGAAAAATGTTCAGAGAATGAATGGAATTTCTTCCTTAATTTTAAAATACAGACCACTTGATATCTAGGAGGTATGTTTGTGTATGTGAGTCATATAGACACTAAGTGAATATTTGGCAATTTTCCAGATGTATCGATCAATGGAAATGCAAACTAATATCTTGTAAGGCTCTAAACAAATTTTGGGCTGTATTTTAAAGTGAGCTGTCTGCTTTACACAACTCCACTGAAATTATTTGTGCTTCTCTTCAGAACTAGGAATTACTAATAGGTATGTAACCAGTAAAGTATTAAATCAGTAATCAATAATCTTCCAACATCAAAAATCCCAAGACAAGGTGGTTTCGATAGTAAATTATATCCAAAGTTTAAAGAGCTGATGCTAGCCTTCTCTACAGGGACAAAGCCACCATCATTCTGGGTGACTATGTGTGATTTCAATAGCTTCCGTTCCCACAGGGATGTGTTCTAAGATGCCCAGTGTTACTTGAAACTGCAGGTGGTGTCAAACTCTACCTGTGCTTTTGTTCCCTACTTACAACCCCTGCAGGGTTGCCATATAGAACCAAAGCCAATCTGTCCTCCTATGTTTTATGTACTGGTGTCTCCTCTGTCTTACTTGTCTTCCATTTTGGCGTCAAGAGAAAACAGAACAAGGCTCAATGAAGCCCAATCCAAGCTATGCAATATTCCAACAATCCATTTCATAAACCAGAAAGCAGGTTGCATACACAATATAGATATGTTACACAATGCTATTGCCTACATAGGAGAACTTGGCATACTAGCCTCTATCAAGTCCTCTGAAAGCCTCCAAGCCTGCCTGGTGTATAGGGCTTGCCTCTTCAGTGCTAATGTATAGACACACTCAGGCACATTACATAATGTAAGTCCTCTCTGAGGGTGTTCTGGGGCAATTGATATGTGAGTCAGTAGACTGACTGAGGGAGACAAGGCACTGAATGTGGGAGAATCCTCCAATAGGGGAGGGGCCAGAGTGAGCAGAGAGGAAGAAGGTAAGACATGCATATGCATGCTCAACATTCTTTAGACTTTGCATTTTTTGAAGGGACTCTTGGCCATAGGTTTAAGACATCACTTCTTCATTCTTTTGTACCATGCCTCTTTACCAGAATTCCAGTCCTGTAGTCTCAGACTGCCACTACACTGTTGGCCTCTTTTCTTTGTTCTGAGGCTTCCAACTTCTTGAACTAAACTGATAATTGTTTCCCTGTTTCCCAGCCTGCAGTTGGCCATTGTGGATCTATTTCTGCATATAATTGTATATGCTCATCTAGTGAACCTTCTCATAACTGTGTGTATGCTATTGGTTCTGTTCCTCTGGAAAACAACGCACAAATTTTTTAGATCAGTGCAGAAAGACCATCCAGTGAAAAAAAGAAAACCTTTTCAATTAACATTGCTGGAACATTATAAAAGAGTGAATGTAGACCCCTACTTGGTATAGTACACAGAAATAAAGTTAGACTAACGATCTAAGTATAAGATCTGGAACTGTACAGAGACCACGGCATGCATCTCCCTGGATTTTGGATTCAGCCCAGGTTTCTTAAAAATAATGAGATGGGAGCAGTTAAAAGAAAAAACGACCAACTGAATTCCTCAGAATTTGTACATCTGAAGACTACCACTGTACATGATGGGAAAATATCTAAAAATCATCCCCTAAGCTTCTAATACCCATAATGCATAAAAACCACAATCAAAACAGTCTCATTTTACAATGAACTAAAGAATAAAAGCAGGATGCAAAATTGGGTGGGTAGAGAAGAAGTGGATATTGGAGGGGGTTAATGTGATCAAAATACATTGAATGAAAATTTCACAGAACTAGTAACAGTTTCAAAAATGTTCTACAAATGAGTGAAATGTTTCAATAGACATTTGTTTAATATACATACATATATATATAGTTAACAATGGTGTGAAGAGATGTTGAACATCACCCACATTAGGAAAATGCAAATCAAACCCACAGTGAGGTACCACTTTATACCCATGAGAGCTGCTACAATCATATAAATACAAAGCACAGAAAATAATTGTTAGTGAGATCGTGAAATAATTCGGACTTTCATCTGCTGCTGGTAGAAATATGGAATAGAAAAAAAATTGCACATATGATTCAGTAATTTCATTCCTAGATTCTCATTCTACGTAAGCAAATGGGAACTAATGTAAACATTTCACTACAGCATCTATAATACTTAAGAAGGTGAGGAAATACAAATGCCTTATCAGTTGTTGGATAAAGAAATTCAGTGTGGCACACCATACAAGGGAATAGTATTCAACCATAAAAAGTACACAATATATGACTTAATCATGTGTGATCTTTAAGAATGTTAGGGAAACCGAAATAAATTACATACAAAGGGCAATATATTATTGTATTATATTACATATAATTACAAGGTAATTATATGGTAATTACATTATTACTGTTGGGACCAGAGGTGGGGAGAAATGAGTTGCTCTTCAATGGCATTTGTTTAGAAGATAATAACATTTTTCTGAAATCATATAGTGGTAGTGGTTGAATAATATGGGCACATAAAAAAGATATAATTATACACTTTAAAAATGGTTTAGCTGGGGGATTTTATCTCAATAAAGAAAAGTCCTTTAAAACAAGGAAGGCCATGTTATAGAGAAATAGCTTATGAATCTGCTACATTCTGACCAAATAAGAATTACTGTTCCATCTGAGAAGAAAATGTACTGGCTTGAAAAAAAATCCTTTCTTGATTCTTAAAATATGAGATAACAGTCTTGAGGTAGGTATGCCTAGAGATAATTCAGTGCCCTGGGACCCTCGCTTGGTTTAGTGTTGTGCAAACACACACACACACACACACACACACACACACACACACACACACACTCATACATAGAGACAGACAGACAGACAGACACACCCCTTGCAATAATGCAGTGGAGGTCTAGCTTTTTTTTTTTTTTTTTTGCCTGCACATATTTTGCATATACACCCCTCTCCAAACAGTGCAAGTAGTGTCTGTTTTCAACCCCTTAACCCTTCAGCTACATTGGGCTACACTCACTCCCATCTCTGAGCAACGGCACGTGTCCATGCCCTTGGTGATGATCAAATTTAGATGCTGTCTATGTGAGTGTATTCTCAGCATGTTTGGAAATGAGGAGTAGAAGGGCCATTCCGACCTGAATTGGTTCTGTACAGCAAAGCAAGACTGTGTCCTCAAGCAACAATTAAGGGAGAATTCCCTATTTACCATCTTATGCCTATGCAAAGTGGACATGAATATTATTAAAATCAGATGTAATGTGGGAAAGGACATCTGACCTAATCTATCAATCAAACTAGACAATTACTCAACTTACATTACTTAGTAACTGGCCCCTCCTCTTAAACTTAATAAAGGGAAACCCTGAAAAATATCCAAGGGCCTTGAGTATCTTCACTGACGTGACAAATTGTCATTCTTTTTTTTCTTTTTTTTTAATGCTATTATTTATCTTTTTAATTTATTTTTTATTTCTTCAAGTTACATCTCAATCACAATCCCCAACCTACTCCCCCCTCCAGTCCTACCCTCCCACCCTCTTCCCCATCAACCCCCCATCCTTTTCTCTCTTTTTTTTAAGTTTAAGGTATAACTTTTTCCCTCCAACAGCTCCCCCTTTCAGTCCAACAAATGGTTCTTTCTCTAATAACAAAAAATACAACACAAAACAACAGGAATAAATAGACCACAATTATGAGAGTTATATGGCTTAGCATACATTCCCAATGTCCAGTCCATATGTATTTGGGACCTGACATTAACATTCTACTATCTAACCATCTCCATGAGTTTAAAGTTCTATATCTAACTCAGCTTTCATACTAACTTGCCTCACAATTTTAAAAACATCTTCTTAGATCCAGAACACCCTCTTGATTCCTAAACAACTCAAAATTTAACTATGAGACTCTAGCTGTCTAGAGCTTCAACCACCTCAGAGACCTGAGAGGGATAAATATATATGATTATATAGGAAGTGCAGGAAATGACATACCAGTGGCTGCCTGGACAGTTCCCATTTTTCTCTCCATACATTACAGCATCAATCTTCAGCTGTTTGGACCCGTTTCTCTGATAGACATTGATTGTAGAGCAGGAATTATGAAGGACTTACCTACCCTGTCTTGGCAGAGCTAGGCTGTCGACTTACCTGCTTCCAAGTTTTGTCCTTTTTGGACAGCAGTCTGTCTACAGTTGAAGCAAGGGGTTTTTCTTGCCAAGAGAAAGGCTTACCACCAATTCAATCATCTCCCACTGGAGATTCTTCAATGCTCATCTTCTACTTGGAGTAGAATAGGGGGGTGCTGTCAGGAGCTGACATGTCTCGATATCAAAAAATCTTAAGTTAAGAAGACATCTTTGAATGCCATATTCTGCAGATCTCTTGAGGTTTTTGAAGA
>CAJQZJ010004824.1:2091726-2120125 GCA_907164525.1 Lophiomys imhausi
TGGATCTATTTGCATTCTTCTACATGTTGACATCCAGTTAGACCAACCAAACCAAGAAGTTTTTGTTTGCTTTCTGTTTTTAGATGACAAAAATTTCAAATCAAATGTGAGAGAATAGTGTTCATATAAAACTCAAATGGAATAATAGAGAAATACCAAATTAAAAAGAGTTACCTTGTAGGTCTCTGTATAAGTGGATGAAATTAACCTTATTTCCTATTTTTTTAAGTTATATAAAGGCAGATTTATTGGATGCCAGAGGGGAAGAGAAACAGTATGTGCATGCAGTGCGGGGGAGGTACAGAGACAGTGGGGGAAGGAGGCAGAGAGAGAAGAGGAGAGAGAAATTGAAAGAGGGAAAGAGCATGAGAGAGAGGAAGAGTTTTTCTATTTTAATTTTATTAAATTCTCTTTTAATGTTTATTCATTACTTCAAGCCACATCTCCATCACAGTGGCCCCCTCCTCCCCTAGTCCCACCTTCCCACCCTCCCACCCTTCCATCCTACTCCTCCAGAGTAGGTTGTCCACACACATCAGTCCCCTATCCCAGTTCTTACATCGTTTATATACACAGAGACATGTGTGCACATTTCATATTGGAGAGAACAATTTGTATATAACAGTGTACTAGAAAATATGTCCTAAATGTTCTGGCTACAGGAAAAATTGTAACTTTTTGCATATAGATTTCTTCTTCTACTACCCAAAACTCAGAGAATTCATCAGTTTCTTCTGCTGTTTACACAGAGATGTATTCTCAGTGTAAACACAATAAGGTCTTCCATGTGTAAGCCCTAAACACTTTAATAAATTAGGGACACATTAAAACTAGAATAACTCAAGTCCACTTTCACAATATGAGACTGAAGAAGTCTTTACACTATAGTTTTCGTAGAGTCTCTTGGGCCAAACTGTATATTATATTACCTCAGAGCTCTGAAATGAGATGTTATTTTATAGTGCACTTAATTTTATAACATATTGTGCCATTTGTAAGATGAAGACAATAAGCTATTTAATGTCAGAGTAGTGTTCATTTTGAAGGAATGAGTAAAACCAGAATGCTTTTCAGTGCTTCTAGCATAATAATTCTATCCTAACAAGGCTTTTATAAGTGTCATTAACATTACTATGTATTAAGTGTAATTTTAATCATGTTTTATTTACTGTAGCAGAAAGCACAGCAAAAGTTAAATAATAAAAGGCAACACATTAAAGCAAGACCCACTTTAGCATAAATCTGTTAGACATGATATGCCTCATCTGTTCTTGATATTTCAGAGTCCACAGTGGCCTCTCAACCTGGTTTGCTTCTCTATGCTTCCTTGTGCCATTGTTTAGCCACCCTTTGCACTTGGACTTTTTTTCATGGGATATTTAAGATTGTAGCCTTTTCCCCTCTGTGTTCTGTGTTTTATATTTCATAAAATTGTCATGTGACTATGCTAATTGTAATCACTTTGGATGAATCATAATCTGGCCAATCACTAGTAATTTTGATGAAATTCATTGATTTTTAAAATCTAATATTCAGGTCCATAACTCCTTTTAGAACTAAATGTGGTTTCCTCAGGCCAGGCTTGGTGGCACAGGTCTTTAGTCCCAGTACTCAGGAGGCAGAGGAAGGAGGATCAAGTCTGGTCTACAGAGAAAATTCCAGGAGAGTCAAGGCTACACAGAGAAACCCTGTCTTGAAAAACCAAAAATAAATGAGATTAGTTTTAAGTGATTGGTTTTGTTTCGGTGTCACTGAGTAGAATGGATAAGGTCAGGCTGTACTTCAAGACTGTAAATACAGTGCATTCATTTCCTATCTCTGACTCTGCTTGAAAGCATACAAGTCTAATATGCCTTCTTTATTGAACAATTTATCAAATGGAACAACTGGTTCAAAGCTACTTTTTCCATAACGTTGGTTTTGTGGGCCAGGAGAAGATAAATAGCAGTAGAGTAACTTAATGATCAAGTAAACATTAGATCAAGAGAAGAAGCAGCTTCTTCTAATATAACCAAGGGGCTTGGTGTTTCTTGCAGTTTGACTATCGACATTAGAATTACCTGAAGTCATAGTAAACCTGAGAACCAATGAACCAATGCATTAAGTGGATTTTATCAAGATAGTTTCTGGTGTTATAAATTTCTCAATAACAACAATGAAAGTTTGTTTTGTTTGTTTTTTCATTTTTATTTTATGTGAATGGGTGTTCTGTCTGGATGTATGTCTTTGGACCATCTGCATCAGTGCTCACCGAGACCAGAAGAGGGCAACAGATCCCCTGGACTGGAGTTCCAGAGGCTTGTCAGCCCTTTGGGTGCTGGGAATAGAACCTGGGTCCTCTGAAAGAATGGCCAGTATTTTAACCACTGAGCCACCTCTCCAGCCCAGGAAAGTTTGGTTTAAGAAAATGGGGGCTGGGGGATGAGAATGTGTCACAACTTGAGCCATCGTCTAGAAATGTAGAGACCTAGTAAAAAGGATGCCTGCAGCCAGATTACCACTGAACATTTTTCCTATTTTGAAGGACAGAGTAGACCGAAGAGTTAGGGCTTGTGGGGAAAGGTGATCACATTACTTCGTTATGTTCTAGTCTTTCACTCCAGGCCATAAGACCATATACTACACCCCGAACACTAAAATAAGCACCACAGAGGCCAGCACACCAGACTCCAGTCTCCCCCAAGAATGCCGCCGCCGAGATCAGTGGCATCCCATTGGGAACACCTGTTGAAAATTCTCCAGAGTACATTCAACAATTTCTCTGCTAATGTACTCATCACAGCCTGTTGCTAGCATTGCCTGAGAGCTAGTTTTGTGTTCTTAATCTGACACATGGCCTGATACCAGGAAATTATTGAGTCATTCTTCAGCAACTGTCTCCATTTCCAAGGGTAATTAGTGAACTATTAAACTGGACATTTCATGTAGAACATGACGTGTGAGAAAGTCTTTTTGGTTTATTTTAGTTGTATTCATGTGATGCCAGTAATTTAATAATTATTATGTAATCTACTTGCATTTTATTTTCAGTTAGTGATCTGAGACACCCCAAAGTAAAATTTCAAGAGTTTTTATTATTTAGTATAAAGTGTGAGAGGATAGACTTGGGTATAAAATACAGAACAGTGATAGAATCTACTTTTCCTTATTTTATATGGTAAGTGTTTGCTGCATATGTAATATGTAAGCTGTGTCTTTAAAAAAATAAAATAAGGTAAATAAGCATTCCAAACTAAAATAATTAAGAAGAGCCATCAATTAGAAACAGAGATGGAATTGATAGCCTTAACATTGATGCTTGTCAGATAAGATAAAATATTGTGATTAAACTTCCAAATGCAAAGCCAATTGATCAGTTTCCCAAATGATGCAGTACTAAAAATGTGGGTTTCCATTTATAATTCAAGTTTGTTAAATTTTAACAATTTAATGCATTTTTCAGTATTGACTGGCTATATTATAATATTAAAATGTTGCATGATAAATCAGAAAATATGCAACACTGAATATCATATCATCTTTTTAAAATTAAATGGGATTCAGAACTCAAAATAAGCTATTATAACACTTATATTAACACAGAAAGCAAACAGTTACATATAATTATATAATTACACCTTTTATGTCTATTTGCAATTTCTCTTTGTGTGGATTTCCAGAAACAAATCACTGACAAGCTGGACAAAATAAAAGCAGATGTAAAGCTACAATAAATAAGCCTATTCACGAACTTGAAATAAGTGTGAATTATGCTTTAATATTATAAAGTGAATAAGATCTTCATTTATAAAACCTAGCTATTAGAAGTGCGAATTTACAACTTAATCACATCACAAATGTACTTACCTGTTTATAACTATGAATTAAATTTGAAAGGACACATGAGGGACATAACAGCTAACTGTTCATCTCGCTGAGATAGTAGGTATGATCATCAAGATCATTATCTGACTTACTGGTTGATCATATGAGGAAAATTAAACTAACGGAAAATTATCCTATGACGAGTTTCCATTAAATAGTAGATGGATTGCCAACTGCCTTCAGTATTCACTTAGTGTTATGAATGAGAGGATTGAGGAAGACCATAAAATAAAGGAAATTGCAGTCACTGATACAGGAAGTGATGAAGTAAAATAAAGACTTTAATAGAGTGAAGGTCACTTAAGGGTGATTTCTGTTTTGACCCTGTTCCGGTAAAAAGATAATTACAAGCCTATGGAAAGAAAAAGTAATTTTATAGAGCCAACAGCAGGCACATTTTAGAATTCCAGTCATTTTATCATCTACTGTTAGGTGACTGAATCAAAGTGTCTAAGTCACAGCAATTGGAATCATGGAGATGTGTGTAAATATGAATGCATGTCATGCATAACAAAATTCTGAATTTTCACTTAAAAGTTGGGATCATAAAATGATTGTTTCATATTCAAGACTTCTTATATTGTTAAGATTAATTGCATCCGGGACTGGAATACTGTAGTGTCTCAACAGTTTCATTCACTGAGCAGCGAACATGGGATGTACCCTGTATGAATACTGTGTCGTAAAGGAATAAAAGACTATCAGAGATAGCATGTGATGTTTGCATTGAGAAGACCCTTCTAGGCTTGCTGAGGAGGAAAGCTGCACCATCTTCCCCACCAAACGACCTCCTCAATACAGGGGATTCCTGACCTCCAGTAAGTTCACACAGCTCCCCTCCATCTGGGCACAGTCCTGGGATGTAAAAGGAGCACAAAAAAATGTGAATGGCTTTATGGACACAAAGAGAAAAGGAGACTGGGGGAAAAGTGTATGTCATATGTCTGAATGCAAACTCCAGACCCAGAGAGAATAACCAAGACGAACTTAAAGGATTAGGATTTGGTGTAAATGGTTAAAACAAATGATGGAATGGTAGCTCCTGAACTCTACAATTGAGCTAGAACAGAGCTGTGAATTCCTTAGAAATGACAAGATAACCACAACATCCCTCAATATCTCTACCATTACTAGTGCACTGTAACATGTCACTACAGTTGAATACCACACCAAAAGTTTTCTGCGTTTGTATGTAAATAATTATCTTCTAGGCTAATTGAGCTGTCAGCCAATACATGTTGAGGTGGACTTTGGAAGCAAACCTCTAGGGTTAACACTGCTCCTACTAAGGTGCCCCAATGGCGCAAGGGGTGCGCATGAGGCTCAAGATCTCATGAGGTGCTTGCATTGTGTGATGGACCAAACCAAGAAGGAGAGTAACAAACTTCCAATGTATCATGTCACAGAGTAGACATTTTCATTCCCAAAGGGACGAGTTTGTGCATTAAAAGGAGGAATGAGGTCAGAGTGAGTCTCATATCCGACTGGGCAAATGGTAAATCTTGGAGCTCCATACCCGGCATCCAGTTCATGTGGGGTTTGGTAAGAGCTGTGAGGGGCTTGTGTCGTGTTGCTGGGGCCCGTGCCCAGGACTCTTGGGGGTGGGGATGTCCTTTGGGCAGATTCATTAAGCTTTCAGGAGATGGTGACAGGCTTCTCTGGCACCCTTGACAACCACCCGCCACCACCTGATAAGCCCTTAGCAGAGCTTCCTCATGTTCGCATTGAGATAAGGCCCTATAGCCTTCCCAGTTCTACTCCAATCCCCACAGCAACATTAGCCTTTTCAGATGCTAATAGACAAAGATATGGGATTTTATTTACAAAGGCCAGGGACAAAGGATATCACCTATGTCCCTCCAAACCCAGGGTCAGTGCAATTAGGTGAATTGTTGGGCCTCTTAAGGATCTTTGAACTGTGCCAGTCTGAACCCGTTAACATCTTCTGAACAGTCAATATACAGTATAAGTCATCAGGACTCTGGCGTTCTCTCACACAAAGGATGCTAATAATCCCATACATGTACTCATGAGGTCCTTACAAAAAGCCCTCGAGAACAGTGCATGTCCTTGGTTTATCTCCCATATCAGATCTCATACTGAGTGGTCAGGTCCAGGTCAAGGGAAATGAAAGAACTGATACCATGATCATGGCTGTGGATCTGGAGCTATTGGAGCACAGACGGGCCCTGCCCCAACAGTTTCACCTCTCCCCACAAAACTTGAATAGCCTCCTGCCCGAGTTATCCATCACACAATGCAAGCACCTCATGAGATCTTGTGCCTCATGTGCACCCCTTACACCATTGGGGCCCTTAATAGGAGCAGTGTTAACCCTAGAGGTTTGCTTCCAAAGGCCATCTGGCAAATGGATGTAACTCACTATTCCCCATTTGGCAACCTTAGATATGTCCACATGGTAGTGGATACTTGCTCCTCCTTTGTACATGCTGTGGCCATGGCAGGAGAAAAAGCCTTCCATGCTATTAAGGCAATGAAATCTGCTATGCTTGTCATGGGTGTTCCCTGGCCCTAAAGACAGACAATGGCCCAGCATATGCCTCCCAACAGTTCAATGGGTTTGTGGCCTCATGGAAAAATTACTTATACTTTCGGTATCCCTTACAACCTTCAAGGTCAGGCAATTGTTGAGAGATGTAATCAAACCTTAAAGGAATTACTGATACAGGTCCCTTCTCTGGAATCCAAACATGATCCACATTTGGCCCTGGTGGAGGTTATATTCCACGTGAATTTCCTCATCTTTGATGTTCAAGGGCTGAGTCCGGCTTCCAAGCACTGGGCCTATTTGCCCAGAAACACCCCTTTACCACTTGTAAGGTGGAGGGATTCCCTGACAGCCCAATGGCAACCACCCGCCCCCCTTGTTAACACAAGGGCAAAGTTATGCTTGTGGTTTTTTTTTTTTAAAGATTTACTTTATTTATTTTATGCATATGTGTGCTCTATCTGCATGTACACCTGCATTCCAGAAGAGGGCACCAGATCACATTGTGGATGGTTGTGAGCCACCATGTGGTTGCTGGGAATTGAACTCAGGACCTTTGGAAGAGCAATAGGCAGTGCTCTTAACCGCTGAGCCATCTCTCCAGCCCTATGCTTGTGTTTTTTCCACAGGGTGGACCACACCAATATGGATGCACTCAATGGATATCTGGCCCACTACGGATCAGGGAGCACAGGAGGAAGAGACCCAAGAGGGCTAATGTATGTTATCTACTCCCTGCTCCTAATTTGCCTTATCCCACAAATCCTGCCAGAGGATTTGTGGGCCTTTGTCCTGCTACGCCCTGTCCTCTTACACCTAGCTATTGATTCCCCTGCATACCCAGTTCTATTTTCTTCCAGTGCAAGTCTGAGATTTCCTTTCATGGATCTAACCCCCACAACACAAAAGCTAGGATGCACTTGGTCCATGAACAAAGTTCTTTGCTTTACCACAAATGTCTCCTCCACCAGTCCTTGTGTATGATTATATAATATAACCACAGGGGACTTTCATGGCAACACCACCCATGGGACCATGTTGGGCATAGAACTTCTTGCCCCCTTCACTGAGTACAAATCCCCAAAACATCCTCCAACAATATCACGACCCCATTTACCTCAATGTCCCAGGATTTCCAAGCTGCCCACTTCCTTTGGGATCCCCATCCCCTGGGAACATTGCCAATCTGCTCTAACCTCCAGGTCACTTAGAGATTATCCAATACTATCCAACAGCAATGCTGCACTTGGCATGTGGAGATTCACTTCAAATAATGCCTTCAACATTACCCCACATGTTAACAGAGAGCCTATATGATACCAGTATGACTCTATCATGGGCAACTGGGACTTATGTGGCGGCCCTTCTAATTGTCTTGATTTGTGCCCCTTAACACTCATAAGGGATGGTCATCTCTTTAATGGGACCTTCTTCCATAATAAGTATACTAAACAATGGACAGAACAGATTGATGTGAATGTGACTCAAACTCACCAAATTGGCCAGGAGGCTACCCCAGTCTGTGTTAGGCCCCCTTTCTTTTTTCTGGTTACCAATGCTTCTAATACCATGCATACCCTTAATTGCTCTCGTGAGATATGCTCACTAACAGCCTGTTGGCTGGGATACTCAACGGCAGTCATCTTAATGAGAGAACCGGTTGCTGTATGGGACCCTGTTGTCAACACTATCCATTTCTATGCTGTCACACTGATGACTCAGACGACCTGCAACACCAATATCAGGTAAGAAGGGATTCTGGCATTACAGCTGCTATTATAACAAGCTTTGCTGGGGCAGCTACAGCAGCCATTGCCTTGACACGGATGGCCACAACAGCGGAGGCCATCAATGATGTAATATCCAAATCAGCTGAGGCGCTCTGAGCGCTGGAAGTCCTAACTCAATACCTTTATCAGGCCATCCATATTTTACAACAACAAATTGATTTCTTGCCTGAAGAACTGGTGTTGGTAAGAGACAAGCCCCTGCTGGCCTGTGACCCCCAATTCTGTCCCATATGTCTCACCCCCTACCAAGTGAGCAATCTCACTGAAGCATGCCAATAGTTGCCTCATTACATAAAGGAGACTTGGTCAAACAAGTTCCTTAATTACTCTGTTCTACTCAAGGAAAGTATTTCTAAACTTAATGAGACCAGGATCCCAGTGCTTTCCCTCAATATGGGGTTCATAGAACAGGTTTGGAGTAACATCAAAAAAATTCTTTGACCTATCCTGGATAGTCACCTATGCCATTATGGGAGGGATTATAGTTATACTGATCATTCTGTTTAAGTGTCTTATACAGCACATTGCCCAGCAATGCTCCATCAAGACTAACTAACCTGAGGTGCTCATGGCTCTGGAACACCCAGACCACAGCCCACCCAAAGAGATGATACAGGTCTGGCTCACGGAGATCCATGAAGTCTCTGTTTAATATTCTACACATCCTGTGCACTCTCCAGGGATGCCACCCTTTGAGGACTGGTAGTCAATGATGGGTAAGAATCTGTTCGACCGGTCAACCGAAGACAGGCACAGTCCATTATACTGGGGGTCCCTGAGGTGGGGTCAACAAGATCAGAGCATAAGAACTCTGGTTCCCACAGAGTTGCTAAAAAAAATTAAAAATAAAAACAAAAGGGTGAACATGTAGGAGGAACAAGGTCTGCTCTTGAGTGGAAACAAGACCTACTGTTAAATAACACATGCTTGGCTGGGCTTCTGCCTGCAGCTGACCTGAGAGATCTGCCCGGAGAATGTCCGACATGCCTGGCCTGAGATCTGCCTGGAGATTGATGACACCACACCAGGTAATGAGACCGGAGCCAATGAGGAAGAGCAGCAGCAGCCTGAAGTTCAGGAGCCAATGGGACTCTGGGTGGAGGTTATAAAGGGAACCCCTTCTTTTGGGAATAAACAAGTCTGCTTTTGCCTCTTACAGGACCTCTGGAATCTGGGTCCTTGATTCCTCATCAGCTCATCCCTGCCCCCAAGAGTCCTGGGTATGGCCCCTGCAACAGCGCTGCACTGCTTTTATTCATGTTGCTATTTGTAGCTCACATGATCTTTCTCTGGCATCATTTGACTCATTAGCTGAATCTTTCCTAAACATACATTTCTGGCATCTCCAGCATCCTGGAAGTCTGCACGGGATCTTAGGTCTCATTCTCAAAGCTTCACACATTATCTTCTTGGCACAGACTACAGGAGTACTGACCCTGCCACACTTTGACTAACCTTGTGCATCTTCCTCTGAAATACAATTGGAAGGCTGCATAATCCATTAACTCTTGTATTCTTCAAATCCTCAAAACCAGCAGCCTATGGGGGGGATCATGCCACAGCCTAGTGACCGCTTGAATACTAGCTGGAACCCTTGAACCATATCTGTAGCAGCTACTGAGTGCTTGAGCAGCCGAATGAAGAGAAACACTTGCCTGAGCAGCCTGTGTAGTTGGGACACCTCCAAGAGCCATTGACTCCTCAAGGAAGAGTCATTCATATATATATATATATATATATATATATATATATATATATATATATATACACACAATATTTTCAAGCAATGTATTCTGATCATGATTTCCCTCCCCAAACTCCTCACAGATGCTTCCCACCTCCCCACCCACCCAACTCCACATCTTCCTTCTCTCTCTTTCTCTCTCTTTTCTAGAAAGCAGTCTTTCACTCCCTGGAGACCTGCAGGTCACCCTGGGCCAGCCAAGAAAGCAGTTAGGCAATCTTCAGACTTCCACTCTCCCTCCTCACCTCCCAACCCAATCCAGTCCCCCATCCCTATCCCCTATTCTATGACAAACTATCTGCTGTGGCCTCCCCTTCCTCTTTTCCCCTATCCCCAGAAGATCATGTAGATCTCCTCCCACAGCCTTCCTTTCCATCCCATCTGTTGGTAAATTCTGCTGCTAAGGTTGAAGTCTGGAATTACTGGAAAGCCCCTGAGCTTGATGCAAAATCACAGATTCCCTTTGTCAGCGTGTTTCCCTCCTCTCCATCTGATCTGGGGAAACCCCAGATCTTTGATCTGAAGAATATCACATAGCCCTCAGGGAAAGTACAGGTCCAACCCTTTGTCCTGATAAGAAACTGGTTCAGTAAACACCTGGGATTCCTGAAACATGTTAAGTACCATACCTTTCAGCCAATGACCTCTGTTGATGCCTCTAACCATACCGTACCTTGAGTTCTTCCCCCAACCTCCTCATACCTGCTTCCCTTAGGATAATTAGGTATTGTGTTCCTCCTCCTTATGATAGGACCGTGCTGCTGCATATAAATGTAGCATCCCTGGGACTCCTAGCCCCAGTCAATCACACATTCACCCTCAAATCTCCCCAATCCCCCCCATTTCCCAAGGTTTATAATGTCCCTGTTCACAAAATAAACTCTCCATTCCTCTACTATGATCATTTGAGACTCACTGTTGATTTGGGGGTTGGGAAGAAAGGACCTTCTCCCTCTCAGAAGAATTCATTACTGGATCTGCTTGCCTAAGCCAAGCTCCTACCACTGGCAGTCAGAGTTCACCTCAGTGTGTCTGAGGCACAAGCTCCTGCCTCCTCCTTGTCACCTTAGCAGCCCCAGTAACTGCTTCCAAAGCTCTCTGAGGCTCATTTCTCCTGCACCTACAATGCTCACTGTAGTGCTCACCTGAGGTGGTAGTGGTAAGTTGCTGGCTGTTCCCAGATCCACCCAAACCAAGCCAGGCTCCTGCCAAGGTTCTACTACTGTCCCTCACCATCTCCACAGTATTCACCTGCAGCCACTTGTTGCTCTTTGTTTGTGAAGCAGCCACCAGACTTGCCTGAACCACACCAGATTTCTAAGGTCTCTTGGTTTGGTTCAGGAGCTCTGAGCTCCTGGAAGCTGCTCAGCACAGTACTGGCAGCTTAGAAAAAAGAGCTGTGACCTTTTGTTATGCTGCAGAGAGGGTTTCTTTCTTTTGCATGTTTATCATAAGAGCTGTAACACTTTATGGTGGAGATAATCCTTTCTACTGCCTTCTGGGTATCTTGTGACATAGATCACATACCATGTTTCATTTCTTTCTGCCCAGGAACTGACGTAGCCTGGACCTTCTGGCAGAGAAGCATACACTTCTGCCTTGATGCCTGACAATGCCCTAGCTTCCTGGAAGACTACCTGACAAAGGCCCAACAGCTCCTGGAAAGACACAGAATGACACTCATCCCTTTGTTGCAATCATCAGCTTTCATGGGCATTCCCTGGGTACCCACAGGGAAAGCTAGCCAGAGAAAAAGGTAGGTCTGAGAAGCAGATAGATGATCTTTAAATCTTCATTCTCTCTCTCTCCTCCAAACCCTATACATCAGGCCCATCCCAGCTCTATAGAAGACTACCTGCTATGGCCTCTCTGCTCATTTCCAGGGGACTATGCAGATCTTGGTGGGACACCCTTCTTTCCTCCTTCCTTTGGTCCTCCTCAGCACCCTCAACCCCCCCAACCAATCCATATTTTAAAGTATCAGCACTTTGGAATATATAGAAATAATGAAGACACAAAACTTGAGGTAGTAACTAAGGAATATCTGATAGATAGAAAGGAAGAAAGAGTGAATGAGGGAGAGAGAAAGAAAAGAAGGAAGGAGAAAATTTCAGGGATTGGCTGGATCAGAGTCATCTCAGTCTCAAAGGTGTAAAAAAAGTTTTAATTCAATTAAAAAACTATATTCATTTTATTTCCTTTTATTTTATTGAAAATAGATCTTTTTCATATAATATATCCTGATTACAGTTCTCCCTTCTTCTACTCATCCCAATCCTCTCCACCTCCCCTCCCACCTGGATCTACACCCTTTCTTTTATCTGTTACAAATAGAGCACATCAATTAATTCTGCATGTCAAGGCATCTTTCTGTTAAGGCCTTTGGGATAAGTGAGCATATAACTCATTACATTTATTTATGTTGTATGTATGTAGCAGTGGTGGAAGGAGATGTTTATGTATAATAGCACATGTGTGCAGGTAGAAGAGTGAGTTCTAAGAATGTTTATGTGCAATAGCACATGTGTGCAGGTAGAAGGACAAGTTGTAGGACTTCTCATTCACCATGTGACTCAGGTCACCAGAGAACAAGTATCATCTCAGCATCCCATTGCTCACCAGGAGACTGTAACAGAATATTTTTTATTTATAAATACATATTTATTAATACTTAACAACACCTATAAAATACCTAAATCCTATAACCTAAAATGTATAATCTAAAATCTATAATCTAAGAATACCCTAATATCTGAGAACACTCTATTACTTATCTATAAACACTTAAACTAACACTATTTTAACTTTCTTAAAAGGATGTTAATATTCTTAGCATAGGTTTGTGCAGGATGACTTGGTTTCATGGCAGTCTTGGCAGTCAGTCCTTCTAAAAGCTTAGTGTTCATTGGGCCTTACTTTGTCAGTTCCCAAGGTCAATTTATTTCCACCACCAAATTGTAGCCGGTTTATAAAGTCAGTCTGTTACAACCGCCAAACTGAGGCCAGCCTTTTCCACAGCTGAGATTCACCTCCATGGACTCTTTTGCCTGGACAAGCTTCATGGCTGCTTAGTGGCTTCCTAACATCACTCACCACACTCACTTTTTTGGCACTCTGGGGCCCCAAGACAGACACCTTCAAGGAATTCTCTCTCATCAGGTTTTATGCCATGCCTTTTTCTTGGTCTACTGCAGTCTAAGTTTTGTTAATGGCGTACCTTGCTGTGCATTTCTTCAGCGAGGCTTCTCAATCGGTGAGGGCAGGAGGAAGAGAGTGACCACATGGAGCTTCTGGCTTATATATCTCCTTATCTCACAATCCTTGGCAGTCTCCCGGGTCCACAAGATTTCTTGTGATGTCCAGCTTCTCATGGCAACTGAAGTCATCTGCGTGGCTTGAGTGGTTTTAGCCACGCCCCTTCAAGAGGGCATATTGTCTAGCCTCAATTGGCTTTGTCCATATCAGCAAGTAAAGGGATGTCAAGCTTTCCTTATGTGCTACCAAATGCTGATCTGAACTGGCCTACTAATTTCAGTAAAGAGATCTAACTTCTACCATAAGGAGACAGTTACTCTTCCCACTTCTTTGTCATATACTCAGGTGCATTGTTTTATTCCCTTCCTTTTAGACTGGTCTGTTCTTATTAAGGTTGTAGAGAAGGATGCTGTCATTAACACAAGAGGTATTTTACTGCCTATATCAAAAGAGACTATCATGAGATAACACAGGAAGTACCTTCTGTCTACATCAAACAGCCTTATCATCCTTACAATTTCACTAGAGGCTGCAATCAGCAAAAGCCAGGTTATAGACAATTTTATCAGACTGATTTTCATGTGTCCCTAAAGGTACCCAGGAAGCAGGTGGTTGCAAAGGTTTTGTTTTTGTTTTTTTCTCCTTGTCACTTGGCTCTATTCATTCTGGGCCAATACTGGGGCAAATTTTCATAGTGGTGGGACCATACAGAAGGAAAACTGTCTACTCATTGTGGCCAAGCAGCAGAGAGAGGTGGATAAAATGGGGCCAGGGACAACAAAATACCTAGAAACACCTACCCCAGAGACCCACTTCTTCTAGTTATTCTCTACCTTCTAGAAATTTCCCAAACCATTAGTAAGAAACCTATGCATTAACACAGGAGTGTAGAGAACACTTTCTATCCAAGCCAAAACAAATTTTTCAAAGAGAGAATTAACAGAAGTCTCCCCCGCAACAATAATAAAGTACACAAAAAAGGAAGAAGTGGATCTGATCTATGAATGTAAGGTCTGCAGACAGAAAACTTAGAAAAATAACCCCTCAGCTAAATTAAGATTTTTTGTTTGTTTGTTTGTTTGTTTTTTTTGGTTTTTTGAGACAGGGTTTCTCTGAATATCTCTGGCTGTCCTGGACTCGCTTTGTAGACCAGGCTGGCCTCGAACTCACAAAGATCCACCTGCCTCTGCCTCCCAAGTGCTGGGATTAAAGGCGTGCGCCACCACCGCCCGGCCTAAATTAAGATTTTTTTTGTACAGTTTGCATATTGGTTTGGTTAATTGAATTTACAACTTAAATCTGGCTGTTTTCTTTATATTTTAATGAGCATATTCATTATTCAGTATCCTTGGGATTAATAATTCACTTCATACTTCCAAAGAGAAAATTGAATATGAGAAAATTGAGATATGGGAACAAAAAACAGTCATTTTATATATAGTAGCACACATACCCCAAAATATCCTGAAGCAGAAATAAGGCTGTGACGGGACGATGTGTAACAATAGAAAGCTTTCCATATGATGTTATAGAGCTCTAAGTATTACCAGGAAAAGGAACAACTCACTGAGAGACTGCCTGGATGAGGGAAGGAAGTTTACTCTTCTCAATCTACCAGTTCAAATATTGATCTCATTCAGAAGCACATAAACACACAGCCTAGAATAATACTAAGTACCTATGACCAAGGAAAAACTTAACAAAACTGAGTCCAAAAAGTAACTAAAAGATTTGTACACTGTGATAAAGAGTTTATCATAGGAAAACAAGATTCTTTAATCTTGTTTAAAGATCACACCAACTCAAAATACAAAGCCAAAAAATCTTGATATAGAAAAACCACATTTGTCATAATTCAGTACCCATTTGTGAAAAGTATTCAGCTAATTAGGGAAGACGGAAATGTAGTGGCGCTAAGAAGGAAAACTCTTACAGAAATAATAGCTGAAAATAAGTTGAGACAATACTGTGGGTCTTATGTCACAAAATATTACATCGGTAAAGTTGGTATTTGTGTTTTAATTTGTGCTTGCTAAATGATGATGAGGAGGACAATGACAATAATAATGATGGTGATTGGATTATATTAAGAAAATTTGTTTATTGTCAGGATTTAGCATCTTGATTAGTGTGTCCGTAACCAAATGAAAACAAGGGTAAAATAACGGTGAATCAGAAATTTCAGGTGAACTAATTTAATGAATATTTTTCCTTTCTAGAACTAAAGTTGTTGTCATTCTTGCGGCCCCATATCTACCAGGTATGGTATGATGAAAAAAAAATTAAAAACAATGTCATTCCTTCAAGAATCCAGCAGACATTGAGCACTCAGTGTGTGACAAGCACATAAGTAATTAAATAGAAAAAGATCTTGTCTTTGGGTCTTTCATTCTGGTGAAGCTACTGCACACTTTAACACCATCATGAGTTAATAAATTAAAATAGAGTGAAAGAGCAAACCTATGAGAAAAAGTCAAAATAGCATAAGATAGAGGCTGGCGAGATAACTTCATGAGCAAAGTGTTTGCACTGCAAACAGGAAGCTGAGTTAGAGCTCTAGAATCCACGTTAAAAAAAAAAAGTCTGTGGCAGTCCATGCTTTTGATCCCTATGTGAATAAGTAGATGCCTGAGACTCCCTGACGGCTTGTCAAACCTACTTGCCAAGCTCCAAGCCACTGAGAGACACGGTCTCTAAAAACCAAAGTGGATGGCTCCGAGAAAATGATACCTGAGGTTGTCCATCCACTTGCCTCCACAATCAATGATCCACATGTACACGTGTACCTACACACAAGTGTGTACACAAACACACACATACATACACACACAGAGAGAGAGAGAGAGAGAGAGAATAAAGAAATAACCTAATAGGATCAAGAGTGCTAAGAGTGAGCATGCTAGGGAACAAGTAGTAGTTTTAAGTGAGGAAATCAAGGTAGGTATCATTAGTCAAGTGTATACCTAATAACCATGAATAAATTAGCAAATAGTGAAAGAGAAGAGTATTCTTATGGAAAACCGAGAGAGGCTTAAGAGGTAGTATGTCAAAACTTACCTACAAGAGCAAATGGCCAGTGTGTTGGGAAATGGTAAGTGAAGTTGATATTAACAAGAGTAAAGCTAGAGAAATGATAGAAGCCTGGTAGATCACGCTTATCAGGCATGAAGGCCACTGTAAGAACTTCAGAGTTTTACCAAGCACAGTTGGGGCCAATGAAGAACAAGATACAGATTACATTCCAGTCCTTAGTCTCACTGCTGGGCTGAGAATGGGCTGAGAAAGGATTTACTTGTTGGGTGGTGGTGTTCAGTAATTTACACAAAGTTCATTAATACATATTTGTTTAAAAAAATTTAACTACTTCTTGAATTCATGACTCAAAAATGCAAGGAAAATTAGTTGGGCATTCCCTCTGCTCCATGTGGCATTCACTAAGATACCTTGTGGCATTTTTTTCTGTGGGAAGTTTGCTTTGGTGAATCTGAACTGGTTTCACTCACATCTCTAATGTTCTCTAAGGTTCAGTTGGGACAAGTGAAGCACCAAGAATGGCCACTGCATCATGGCCATCTTTATGCATTTGAATCAGGTCACAGAGAAAGTCTTCCAAGAATCAGCAACAGAAGCTGCTCCCTTTTAATATCTAAGCCTGAAAATTGCCATAGTGTAGCTTCAATGATATTGTATTGACAAAGCAACTACAGAGATCCCCAGAATTAAAAGAGAAAGGCTGTAGACCACTACGCACAAGAGGTGAGTCACAAATAGTTCATGGCAGTATCACAGTCTACCCTCTGGCTGTGATTTGCTAACATTATCCTGAGATGTAAGGTCTCAGCTACTGCTCTAGCCTTATGCCTAACTACCTGCCTGCTGTTTCCCATGATGATTATGTTCTCTAACTCTTTGGAAGGGTGATACCCAAATTAAATACATTCTTTTATAAGTTGTGTTGGTCATGTTTTACAAAAACAATAGGAAAGGAATTAAGACACCCCTTAAGTCCTTATATATGACATCCCCTTATGGAACCAGGTTAAAATTTAAGATACAGGATTTGAGTATTTAGACTATATTCTTTCTCAGTCTTTAAACTTTGAGATATCTATCTAATAAAAGTAGAAACTTTGCTTTGAAGACATCATGAATACTCTCAAATCAACTTTACAAAATAACTTTGTTCTCTTTTTTTCCTCACAAATCCTTCTTGGCAACAGAAATACTTAGCTTTCAAAACTATTGTCATAGCATAGTTATAAGACTTTTTTTTATTTAAATACTTTATTATTTTTTTTCTTCAAGTTACATCTCAGTCACAAACCCCTCCCTATTCCCCCTTCCTATCCCGCCCTTCCACCCTCTTCCCCCCAGAAGTTTCCCCTTTCAGTCCAACAGAAACCTCAGCAGAGAGCAGAATCAGGCACCAAGGAGGACGAGTGACCCAGTTGATTCTGCCTGGCAGACTTCCTCAATAGCTGTCTCCATCGGGGGCCTGCAACCATGGCAATCCAATGTCGCTGGGACCGTTCAGCTCTACACAATGCCCTGGCCAGAACCTCAGTGAAGCCTGCAAGATCAGCTTCTGCCTACAAACTCCTTAGGTCATCTAAACAGCTGAGAACAGAAGAACTGAACATAAAAGGAGTGTACTAATATTTTTAACCATTTTTTCCATTTGGGTTCGGGCCCCAAACAGGTCTACTACGACCCAAATCAGCAGGAAGTCACTTTAAGAGTGCGACGTCCCATGCCCAGAGGGTGGGGAAGGTGTTTCTCCGCCCTTCTTTTTGGTTATTTGAAGGATAACTGAAAACTCTGATATTTAGGGGAAGAGATTACAAGCTGATAAATGGTCCTGTTTAATGGGTTTTGGAGGTTAGCCCCAGGGACTTCCTACTTTTCCTTTTCTGTATCCTTCTTCCTCTCCTATGTAGGAGTGCATAGGCTTGAGAAAAATGAGATATAGACATACAAAATTAGTAGTTTATTTGGCTAAAGTGGTATTGACCATTGTTTATTGTGCAAAAATAAGATTGTATTGGATTACATCGGTATTGATCTTTGTATATTGATACAAAATTAAGATTATAGTTGGCCACAATGGTATTGACCCTTGTATATGGACGTAATATTAAGATTGTATTGGGCTACATAGGCATTGATCTTTGTATATTGATACATAATTAAGAGTATATTTAACCACAATTGAATAGATCTTTGTATATTGATACAAAATTAAAGGTAACGCTTCCTAATGGTATAATACCTAGAGATACTTAAAATTAAAATGTGAAGCTCTGGCCTCTTGATACCAACCGTCTAAAACGGTCTAGGATAGTTAAGTAAAACAAACTCCTAGTCATGCAAACATGTCACTTTGTTAGCTACTATGACAGTCTATCACAGATATTCTCTAAACTACCCAGTAATCAAGTTGCTAAGAGACAAGCAACATTTGCTTATCTAAATACAAGAGATGGATAGGGCATCTTCAAAAACCCCTAGAGATCTGCAGAATATGGCATTCAAAGATGTTATCTTAAATTAAGTTATAAGACATTTTATTATCTCTTTTTTATAAAAAGTTCTCACTATGTAGCCCAGAGTGGCCTCAGAATTGCAATCCTCCTGCCCCAAGCTAATAAATGAGTCTTAGGATTACAGGTGCACACCACTGTATCTATTTTTATTTATAATCTTTATGAAAGTCTGTTTTCCTAGTATTTAACTGCCTTCTAAATACTTAGCCTTATACAGATTATATAGATTGACTTTATATAGATTAGTGAAGCTCTTACCCCTCATCAAAGAAACATTATTATTATTATTATTATTATTATTAGCAGATAGATGCTACTACAAGAACCACAGCTGGACAAAATGCAGAGAATTTGACTGTGGAGTACCCATCCCTGAGTCAGATATCTATAATACAACGCTTGTACGCAAGGCTTGGGGAACATCAAAGAAGAAAGGGTGGAAAGACAGAGTCAGAGTGCCAGGAGAACTGTTGCAAAATAGTGTCTTCTTCTGGATATGACAGGGTTGTTGTACCTATGAAGTTTTGCCTACATAAGACCTACAAAAGACCATACCAGTCAATATTCCAGCATGAACAGGAAGAAGAACTCACATGGCCCCACCCATAGTTGAGCTATAGGCAGTTGACAGCCACTGAAAGAAAGAAGAAAAGAGATTCAGTTTTCTTCAGGAATAAGCCCCCTTACAAGTTGCCCATGCCCAAATGGTCAGACTTATTACACCCATGTGCATATGAGCAACAGTAATTGGACTCAGTAAGTGTGTGTGTGTATGTGTGTGTGTGTGTATACACAAATATAATATATATAATTATAGAAGAAAAGGATGTAAATTTGAGAGAGGGATGTGTAGGAGACCATGGGAGGAATTGAAGGCAAGGGAGGGAGGAGTGTATGTGATCAAAATGCCTTGAACTCATGCATGAAATTCTCAGAAAAGCTTTTTTTGGGGGGAGGGGTTGAGACAGGGTTTCTCTGTGTAGCCTTGGCTTTCCTGGAACTCACTCTGTAGATCAGGCTAGCCTGGAGCTCACAGAAATCCACCTGCCTTTGCCGCTTAAGTGCTGGGATTAGAAGGGTGCACTACCATTGCCTGGTGAGAAAAACATTTTTTTTTAAGCTCTGATGTCATTTATTATCACATGTTGGATTCTACAATGAGTCTACTAAGAAATAAAAGGTGCTATGGGACAACATTTTGAGAAGTATGTTTTTAAACAGCAAAGGCCAAGAAGATTATTATAAAAAGATTACAAACTTTTTATAAGTCAAGACCTATGCTAGGGTGTTTTTAAAATCATTCAACTGTTTCTGTTTCATTTTAAATACTAATTTAGGAAATTATTATGATCTAATGATACTGGTAGAAATTATTCCTCTAACATAATAATTAATTCAACCTAAATGATGGCTTGAAGTAGTGAATTAAAAAAATAAAGAAAAATCAGTGGAGAATGGTGAGGAATGAGAAAAACATTTTTTAAAAGAAACAAAAGTCTACTTTGTTGATCTGGTGTTTTGGCTATAGTAAATAGTGTTTCAATAAACAAGAAAGTGCAGGTATCTTTTCTGTACTTATGTTTACTTTAGATAGGCATTAAATAGTATTATCGCTTGATTATATAGTGGTTCTATTTTTCATTTATTGAACAACACCCATACTATATTCTATTGTGGTCATACTAATTTACGTTTCCGCCAGTCTGGCACAAGTGTTTCCCTTCCTGCACATTTTGCTGAGCGTTTCCTTTCTGTAGTCTGACTTTGGCCATTCTAACTGGAGTGAGGTGATAGATCCTCATGATTCTGCGATGCATTTCTCTGATAATGAGTAAATATTACTGAATCAACATTTTTCACATACTTGTTGGTCATTTTATATATTTTTGAGAAATATTTGTTCAGATCATTTGCCCAGTTTTGAGCTGAATATTGATTTTTTTCATATATTATAGACATTAATGCTTTAATAAATAGTGTTTTCTCCCTTTCTACATGTGGCTTCACACAGTTATTACCTTCTCTGTGTTTTTTAATGCGATATAGTCAAAATACTGTTAAATGGGAGGGGTAATTTCTAGTTTTTTGGCACTGGGGAGGTGCTCAGTGGGTAAGAGCACATGCTGATCCTCCAGAAACCCCGACTTTGGTTCCTAGAAAGCACGCTTATCAGGTAGCTCACAACCACTTGTAGCTCCATCTTGCTGTGGATCCAATGCCTTTGGTGTTCACTGATGCTTTCCGTGGGCACCTGTGCACACCCCCCCCATCTGCATACACACATGTTTAAGTGAAATAGTCTTTAAAAAAAATCATAGTCTCCCATAGCACAGTAAGATGAGTCTTGTTTACAACAATATACTATCTTTCTTATTTTTAAAGTTATGAGACGAGTATTAAAAGACACATAACATAAAGAAATAATAAATGTTTCTGGAGATGGAAAAGACAAGTTCTATGATTGAATCATTATAAGCTGTATGCATTTAATGAATCACCATACTGTATCCTATAAAGACGTACAACATTCATATATCAAATAAATTTTAAAAAATTTAAGTTTTACTCATTTCTTTGTTTTTATGACCATGAGAAAATTGTTAGGAAAGAAGAACGAAAGAGCATTGGTGAAAAAAAAAAAAACAAAGGCAGAAAGGCCCCTTCAGAGGATATTGTAATCCTTTAGACATAAGATATTGAAGATATTGCACATTCAGGATGCTGCTGTTGTTGCTGAGTGAATTCCTCACAAGGGTAACAGTGGAAACTATCTCTGCACTAGATCATATTGATCCAGTCAAAATATAATTTTGAAGCTCTATTATTTGGTGATTTTTGTGATCCTATTATTTTGTGATATTTTTCCATAGTATACATGAGTTCAACAAATGTAAATCTCAATATTGCTAGTAATTTATTAAAATAAAGAGCATGTACTAAACACTAACAGTAATAGGACATTGTTGCTTTCACTAATTGAAAAATTCTATAGTGTGGAGTAACCAGTAGGTGGGGATATTGACCAATATTTTTCTAGGTTATTACAAAGTAGGCTTGTGAATGAACGAACACATGCCTTGTTATTATACTGAATAATCTATTTTGAGGAAAAAAATAATTTATAATTTCCTAGAGTTTTTTTAACTATGCATAATGGTGGATTAAGCCTAGAATGTGAACACTGGAACTCAGGACCCCAAACATCTTAGGGCACACAGTTACTACATTAGCCTTTGCCTCTGAGCTGCTGGCTCCTTGATTCGGGGGAAGGGCATTGGAAGTGAATTATAGCATACGTGTGACGTTTAAGTGTCCATGTGTCAAAAATATAATAATGGAGAACCTTAGCAGCTGTTCTCCTCCCTGGTAATAGTTACAGAACAACTGCTGCTTAGGGCACAAGCTCACTTAGGTGATTGCCATATTTGGTGCCTTTGCAAAGGTCCCAGGATATCAGCATTATTAGAGTCTGGCAGTTAAGGGGGCTGAGAAATTGAATTACTTGGCTCAATTCACACAACTGGTAAATGCTGGAGGCAGAATTTGAGTCCCACATCAGTGAGTTCATGCTTTATTTTTCATTTACCTGATAAGATATCCAAATGTTTGCTGAACTTTCAAAGAGAAACTAAGGTAACATACATTCACCCATATCTACTGCAAAGTCTTTGACAGAATAGCTAAGCCAAGAAATCAGCCTTAGTACCTATTGACAAATATATAGCAATAAACAGAAAATGTGGTCCACTCACACCAGTGAGTATTCATTAGCCACAGAGAAGAATGAAATAGTGTCATTTTCAACAAGACGGGCAGAGCTAGAGGACTTCGTGAAAAATGAGATAAGACAGATACAGAAAGACAGAGACTATATATTTTGTCACAGACCTGGAAGCTAAAATAAAAGCTACCCTGAGTGTGGAAGGAAGACTAGGTTCTTCCTTCCTAGTAAAGGTAAAGGGATGTTAGATTCTATCAGAGCGCAGGTTGCATGCTGTGTGCCTGTGTTAGAATAGCTAAATGCTATCAGTGCACAGGTTGTGTAGTCTGTTCCTGTGTTAGAATAGCACATAGAACTCCATTCAAGTGCAATTAATACAAGCTAATTAGGATGTGCACTGGTCCTAACTCAATTTAAAATAAATGATAGCCAGTGTGTATTTTGCTGTTAGAGTTAGTTCAGACCACATAGCAGATAAGTAAAATTAGCAAATAATTTTTCCTTCACCTTCAGTAACACAGCTACAGCATTTACTCATCTTGACATGTAGCACCAATCTCATTAAGACACTTGGAAGTTGCCTGTATAATGTATAATCTTGTGTAATATAATATAGTATAATGTAATATAATATAATGTAATGTAATATATAATATAAATCTTGTGTAATAACAAAAGAACAATATTTTGCTAACTTGCCTAGGAAGTTCTCTTCAAACATTCATTTTACCTTAAAGGAAAAACAATTTTTCCAGAGCTTTGGAAGAAAATGGATACAATAGCTGGGATGATTAGGGGCAGTCTATCAGGAAATATTTTTCATACCCAAGTCTAATAAAATACTTGTATCCAAATTTTATATTTTTAAAAAGTCCTTCAAATCTCTGAAAAAATTATGTAAGAACTTAGTACTATAAATTCTCATCTTAGGACTGCCTTTTGTGCCCCGTAGTTTTTTGTATGTTGTGTTTTCATTTTCATTCAATTCTAAGAATTTTTAATTTTTTCTGTTTTTGATTTCTTCCTTGACCCAATCATGTTTAATGTATTGATCAGCTTCCGTGAGTTTCTGTTCTTTCTGTCATTTTTATGGTTGATGGCTAGCTTTGCTCCATGGTGCTCAGACAGAATTCAGTATGTCATTTCAATTTTTCTACATTTGTTGAGACTTGGTTTGTATTCTAATAGGGTGATTTTTTGGAGAACGTTCAATGGGCTGCTGAGAAGAACTAAGAACTATTCCTTAGTGTTTGGAGAGAATACTGTTGATACCTGTTAGATCCATATGATATATGGTGTCATTTAACTCAGAGTTTCTCTGTTTAGTTTTTTTTTCCTTAGATGACCTGTCTATTGTTGAGAGTAGGATATTGAAGTTACCCACTAAACTGTGTTGAGGTCAATCTGAAGTTTTAGACCTAATAGCATTTTTTTTTATGAAATTGGGTGCCCTTGTGTTTGGTACATACATGGTTAGTGTTGTGCTATCCTGCTGCTGACTTTTCTATTTAATTAGTATAAAGTGTCCGTCCTACCTCTTCTGACTCACGTTGGCTTGAAGTCTGTTTTCTCAGATATTACAACAGTTATGCCTATTTGTTTCTTAGTTGTATTTGCTTGTAGTATCTCTTCCATCCTCGTATTCTAAGTTGGCATCTATCTTTGATGGGGAAGTGCATTTCTTGGAAACAGCAAAAAGATGGATCTTGTCTTCTAATCCAATTTGTTAGTCTGTCTTTTTATGGGAAACTGAGGTCATTAATATCAGAATAATTATTGAAAAGTGTGTGCTAATTCCTGTCATTTTGTTCATTTTGTGATACTTTCTCAGATCTCTTTTTTTTAATGTGCTATTTTTTAAAAAAATATTTTTATTTCTTCAAGTTACATCTAAATCACAATCCCCTCCCTACTTCCCCCTCTGGTCCCATCCTCCCACCCTCTTCCCCCTCACACTCCCCCATCTGCTTCTTTTTTTTTTTAAGTTTAAAGTATATATTCCCCCCCCAACAAGTCCCCCTTTCAGTCCAACAAATGGCTCTTTCTCTTATAACAACAAATACAACACTAAACAACAAAAATAATTAGGCCACAATTGTAACCGAACTTTTAAATTATTATTTATCCACTTATTTATTTATTACTTAATTCACTTATAACAAACACCAACAATTTCTTAACTATTAATCCTATGAATTCCTACAACCCCTTTAACCTATCCACTAAACCTATTGATCATTATAACAACTAATTTCAGAACCTTTTAGAATGATACAGTCTCTGGGGCAGGTCCTCAGTCATCAGGAACACAGTCTTTGTTGTAGATTCTTTAACGCACTTAGCAGTCCTTTTTCTGGATCTCTCAGATGCAGGTTCGTCAGGGTTTGTTGGTTATTGCAGTCTCACCTTAAATAAGGCTTCATGCTTTCTGTGGGAGACCCCAGCCGTCTGCAGGCCAACTTACTTCTTTTGAATCAGGAACACAGCTGCTCTGCCTCAGTCCTTAAAGCCAGGCACAGTTTCCCCTAGGCCACTGATCGGACAGATCAAACCCCTCCAGGCAAAAGCTGAGCCACAGGGTCCAGTCCTTGGCCTTTTGGTGTCTTGCTCAGGCTTTCTTTGCTCACCGGCTTCTTTCTGCTTCAGGGAGAGAGCTGGCCATCAATGGCTAGCCCTTTTTTCAGCAGGACTCTTGGAGCTCTCTAGCATCAGGGGCCTCTTCTCTTTCTGGGCTCCACCCACTGTCCTCAGATAGGAGGAACTCTGTTTCAGCTTAACTTGGGCTCCGCCCACTTAGCAGCTGAAAACAATGTCAGGCCAGATACTTTGTTTCTTCAAGTCTATTGAGTCTTTCCTGTTTTTCCTGACTTCAACCTTGTTTTTCAGTCTATTAAGTCTTTCCTGTTTTTGCTGACTTCATGCTGATAATGCTCTTCAGGCTCCGAATTAAGAGACAGTATCAGAAACTCCTATATATTTTCTAAATCTAATTTATCTAACCCCTACACACAATTATGAAAATTATAAGGCTTAGCACACATTCCCAATGTCAGCTCTCTTTTAATTACCATCCTAGTGTTGTTTATTTCTCCCATGTGACTTCTTGGGTGTATATGGGTCAAGACGAAGTATTCTTTTCTAGTTTTCTCTGTAGAGATGGATTTCTGGTCATAAATTCTTTCACTATATTTTTATCACTGGGAGTTTTCATTTCTCTCTCAATTTTAAAAGCTACTTTTGCTAGGTTTTATGGTCTAGGTTGACAGTTGTGATCTCTTGGAATTTGGAATACAGATTTCCAGGCCCTCCTGGCTTTCAAGGCTTTTGTTGAATAATTAAGTGTCATTCTCAAAGGTCTGCTTTTATAAGTGACTTGACTTTTCTCTTCTATGTTTTCCTATAATCTTTATTTTGTGTTTTTAAGGTTTTAACTATAATATATTTTTGAGAATTTCTTTTCTAGTTTCATCTATTTGGTGTTTGGTATTTGGATAGGTCTCTATTTCACAAGGTTTCAGAATTTTTCTTGTATGATTTTACTGAAAATATTCTCCACTCCTTCACTAAAGCATTCTTCTTCTATGGCTATAATTTGGAGATTAGGTATTTATGTCATGTGCCAAAACTCTTCCACATTCTGTTCACTTTTTTGAATGTCTCATTGACCTTTACTGGATGATCCAATTCCTCAACTTTGGCTTTCACCATTGAGTCATGTGTGGTGGTTAAAGATCAGGCTGGGATTTGAGGAGTCCCAACTGCAGGAAGTGGGTTTGGGAGAAAGTGGTGGTCTCTAGAAAGCCAACCCAAACCAACAGGAAAAATAAACAAACTTTTTTAAAAGGAAATATATATATATGGATGCTGGGAACTGAATCCAGGTCCTCTACAAGAACAAGTGCTCTTAACTGCTGAGATATCTCTCCAGTCCAAAGTCTGTCTTATTGTATGTGTATGTTTTGTTTGAGAGAGTTTCACTATATAGTCTTGCTGCCTAGAACATACTGTAGATTGGACTAGCTTCGAACTCACAGAGATCTGCCTGCCTCTATTACCCAAGTGCTGGGATTAAAAGTGTTCATCCCTATGTCTGGCTGAGCCCCTGTCTTTAAAGAAGAAAATACTGAAAAAGGTATTACCAAAAGTTATGATACAATCATTGTAAATGAACATACAATTAAGCTAAAAATGTTCTTATCACTGACAAAGGAGAAAAATTACTGGAATCATGCATTTCTGAAAGGCATGCATATTTACACAGTTGCACTGAAAACAGTTTAGCACTCACTATTTCATTTAGCACAGTCTATTATGGCTTAAAATACATCAGTTCCTGTCTCGGGAATGGATCCAAAATAATACACACAAATGTTCACTAAACACATCGAAAGAAAACTCATAGAATTATCATTATGATGGTCCCAATTAGAAAAACACCCTAAAAAAGAAAAAAAGAAAAATAAAAACACCCTAATATCAGTAAGAGACCAATGGAAACTAAGTTATAGTTTTTTAGTGTAATTCCATACATTACTGAAAAATTAACTACAGTTCCTGCAACAAAATGGATCAATCTCACAGTTACAATTTAAAACAAAAGAGAAAAAAAAGAGGAGACATTCTGCAAGTCCAATTGTATGAAAGTTAGAAATCAGACAAAAGGTCAGAAGTGCAATTGCTTCGCTGGAAGACAACAGCTTGTGAAAGGAATAAGGCTAGTTTCTAGGCTCCTATCAACACTGTCTATCTTGGTCTAAATGTAGTTCTAACTATATTGCCATAGATGTTCCAGATGTTCTAGTCCGTGATGTCCTCTGAGCTTTAGGTGTGGGAGTTGTGTTGTAGATGAGTTATATTTTAAAAACAAATTTAGTTGCACGATGTTTACAAGAAAAAAATCTAAAATAAAGTTATACATTATAGTTAAAGTAGTATGGAAAGTATATACCAAGTCAATGGAAGTCAGAAGGAAACATTTTAGTATAAGTCAAAATAAAATATAAAAGAAGAAATATTATTAATAAAGATGAAAAGAAAAACCCACAGAGCATAAAGTTACCACATATATGTGTATAAGCATGTACACACATATATACATGCCTAGTATTATAGTTTGAAGGTACAGAAACACAGGCTGCATTCATCTATCTGAGCTACTTTTCTATTGCTGTGTAAAGACATCATGACTAAGACAACTTATAGAAGAAAGGGCTTACAGTTATAGGAGAAAAAGCCTACAGGCAGGCACAGTACTGCAGCAGCTGCTGAGAGGTGACATCTTCATCTGCAAGCAGGAGGTCAAGAGAGCTGAGAATGTTGTGGGCATTTTGAAACCTCAAAGTCAGGTCCCATTGACACACCATTTCCAACAAGGCCACACCTCTGAATCTTCCCCAAACAGTTCCACTAACTGGGGGACCAGTATTCAAAGATATGAGCCTAAGGGGGTTTGGGGCAGGGCATAGTGTCACTTGGGCCACCAAACTACTTAAGCTGCACAAAGCCTGAGAGGTGGGAGGCTTTGCACACCTGAGGAGCAACCTGACTGATTTCACTAATTACTTAGTTCAGCCTGATGCTTCTATTTTATTTACACATAAAAATCCTTTTATAGAGGATCCAAGATGGCGCCGACCATAGAGCAGTGCATCTGAGTAGTAGGTGAATGAGATTAGTCATTGTGGAGTGAATGTGAGGTCCCCTAGCCTACAGTGAAACACAGACGGTGTCTGAATGCCCACAGCGAACATTGAGACCGGTCACCAGGTAAAAGAGCCCACGCAGTTCCCTGGAACACAACCCTGAGATCAGCCAGCTCCGTCACCGGTCTGGAGAGGAGCTATGGCTAGAGATCTAGCCCAGGAGCGGATCCAGCCCATGGCTCCAGCCACAGACCAGCGGCCCCGCCTGTCTGCCTGATATCCAACCTGCACTAGAGCCGCACCACAAGAGCAAAGGTAAGTGAGATTATTT
>CAJQZJ010004824.1:2135125-2189115 GCA_907164525.1 Lophiomys imhausi
TCTTCAAAAACCTCAAGAGATCTGCAGAATATGGCATTCAAAGATGTTTTCTTAACTTAAGATTTTTTGATATCGAGACATGTCAGCTCCTGACAGCACCCGCTATATTACTCCAAGTAGAAGATGAGCATCGAAGAAACTCCAGTGGCAGATGATTAAATTGGTGGTAAGCCATTCTCTTGGCAAGAAAAACCACTTGCTTCAACTGTAGACAGACTTCTGTCCAAAAAGGACAAAACTTGGAAGCAGGTAAGTCGACAGCCTAGCTCTGCCAAGACAGGGTAGGTAAGTCCTTCATAATTCCTGCTCTACAACCAATGTCTGTCAGAGAAATGGGGCCAAATGGCTGAAGATTGATGCTGTAATGTATGGAGAGAAAATGGGAACTGTCCAGGCAGCCACTGGTATGTCATTTTTTAGTTTTGGAAGCTGCAGGCCCTGCACTTCCTATATAATCAGATATATTTATCCCTCTCAGGTCTCTGAGGTGGTTGAAGAATAGATACCTAGAGTCTCATAGTTAAATTTTGAGTTGTTTAGGAATCAAGAGGGTGTTCTGGATCTAAGAAGATATTTTTAAAACTATGAGGCAAGTTAGTATGAAAGCTGAGTTAGATATAGAACTTTAAACTCATGGAGATGGTTAGATAGTAGAATGTTAAAGTCAGGTGCCAAATACATATGGACTGGACATTGGGAATGTATGCTAAGCCATATAACTCTTATAATCGTGGCCTATTTATTTCTGTTGTTTTGTATTGTATTTATAGTTATAAGAAAAAGAACCATTATTTGGACTGAAAGGGAGAGCTGTTGGGGGGAAAAATAAATACTTTAAACTAAAAAAAAATAAAAAAGAAGGGAAGAGGATGGTGGGGCTGAGGGGGAGGAGGGTGGAAGGGTGGGACTGGAGGGGGGAGTAGGGAGGGGATTGTGATTGAGATGTAACTTGAAGAAATAAAAAATAAATTAAAAAAAAATCCTTTTATAAAAGGCAAAATACTATCATCTTAATAAATAGTTTAGGAAATGCTAATCTAAAATTTAAACTGTTTCCTTATTTCTCCAGTAGCTCACATGAAACCTTCCATCAGATTTTCCTGGGATCCAATCTCAGAGGTCATCAGACACCTCTATTGCTAGCATTCCTTCATTCACCCCAATCATATCTCTTTAATGTGTTATTTACCTTTTATCTCCTGGAAGAGGTTTTTTTTTAAGTGTAGGTAAGTGTTTTCATTTACTTTGTGGTCCCAAGAAAATGCTTTCATTATCTCTTATTTACTAAAGAAAATTATAGTGGCTTTTAATCTAACCATGAAAATAAAATATAAAAATACACTAAGTAGGAGACAGTAATGGGGCTAAAAATTGGAAAATGTTAACTATTATGATTTTCCTGTTTTCCTTTTACTGGCTTTGAAGAAAATGGGGAGGAACCTTTGATCTTCTGTATTTCCCAAGATACAAGATATATGTGCAATGTTTGATTTAGGTAAACAGAGACAGAACTGCAAAGCTCAAGTCAAAACCTCAGCCACATCTTATTAAAATATTTACATACTTAGTAGAAGACAAATGGTTTGCATTTTGTCTTTTATCCCACTTTCCTGAATATCTTAAGAAAAATATAACAGTGCAAAATACTGAGCTATATATATAGTACATTATGTAGTTTATCTACTGCCAGTTACACACCACACACCCAAATAGTATGATATCTTCAAACTGTCATGGAATCTTTAGTGAATTTATGGACAAAAAAAATTTTTAACTCTGAATTATCTTTTTTTTTCTTTATTTTTTATTTCTTCAAGTTACATCTCAATCGCAGTCCCCTCCCTATTCCCCCTCCAGTCCCACCCTCCCACCCTCAACCCCTCCTCCTCTTCCCTTTTTTTTTTCTTTTAAGTTTAAGGTATATTTTATTTCCCCCTACAGTTTCCCCTTTCAGTCCAACAAATGGCTTTTTCTCTTATAATAACAAATACAATAAAGTAAAACAGAGGTAATTAGGCCACAGTTATGAGGGTTATATGGCTTAACGTACATTCCCAATGTCCAGTCCATATATATTTGGTACCTGATTTAACATTCTACTATCTAAACATCTCCGTAAGTTTAAAGGTCTATATCTGACTCAACATTCATACTAACTTGCAACACAATTTTAAAAGTATCTTCTTAGATCTATAACACTCTCTTGACTCCTAAACAACTCAAAATTAAATTATGAGACTCTAGCTATCTGTTCTTCAACCACCTCAGAGACCTGAGAGGGATAAATATATCTGATTTTATAGGAAGTACAGGGCCTGCAGCTTCCCAAACTAAGAAATGACATACCTGTGGCTGCCTGGACAGTTCCCATTTTCTCTCCATACATTACAGCATCGATCTTCAGTCATTTGGCCCCGTTTCTCTGACAGTCATTGATTGTAGAGCAGGAGTTATGAAGGACTTACCTACCCTGTCTTGGCAGAGCTAGGCTGTCGACTTACCTGCTTCCAGGTTTTGTCCTTTTTGGACAGCATTCTGTCTACAGTTGGAGATAGGGGCTTTTCCTACCAAGAGATAGGCTTGCGACTAATTCAATCATCTCCCACTGAAGATTCTTTGATGCTCATCTTCTACTTGGAGGAGAATAGGGGGTGCTTTCAGGAGTTGATATGTCTTGATATAAAAAACATCTAAAGTTACAAAAACATCTTTGAATGCCATATTCTGCAGATCTCTTGAGGTTTTTGAAGAGGCCCTATCTATCTCTTATATTAGGGTAAGCAGATGTTGCTTGTCTCTTAGCAGCTTTATTTCTGATTAGCTTAGGAAGTAACTATAATAGGCTGTCATAGTACCTAACAGAATGACCAGCTTGCATAACCATTAGTTTGCATTTCTTAATTATCCTGAACAGTTTATGACAATTAGTAGTAAAAGGCTGAAACATCACATTTCATTTTTTTTCTTTACCTCCTAACCCTTCCATCCCATTTCTCTGGGGTGGGGTGTCCTTATATAACAGTCCCTCATCTCAGTTGAGAGGGCGTATGAGGGCCAAGAGCCTCTTCATTCATTGGGGATCTACAAAGCAGTACCATCAGTGAAAAGTGTCTCATTGCCCGGGAGAGAGAACTACTAAACAAACAAACCAATAAGCATACAATAGATAAAAAAGACTAAAAAATAGAAAAAAAATATAACTAATATATAAAAAATAAATAAAGAATAAAAATTAAAAATAAGAAGTCTATGTCCAAGTTCCCTTTGGTGTGTTAGTTGTAGTATCGATACCTTCTACTATATAGCTAAAATCCTACTATAAGTGAATAGATGCCATATGTGTCCTTCTGAGTCTTTAGCTCACTCAGGATGAGCTTTTCTTGTTCCATCCATTTGGCTGAAAATTGCATAATTTCATTATTTCTGATAGCTGAATAATATTCCACTGTATAGATGTACCACAGTTTTTTGACCCATTCTTCGGTTGAGGGACATCTGGGTTGTTTCCAGTTTATAGCTATTACAAATAAGGCTGCTATGGTAGGGGTTAGATAAATTAGATTTAGAAAATATATAGGAGTTTCTGATACTGTCTCTTAATTCGGGGCCTGAAGAGCATTATCAGCATGAAGTCAGGAAAAACAGGAAAGACTTAACAGTCTGAAAAACAAGGTTGAAGTCAGGAAAAACAGGAAAGACTCAATAGACTTGAAGAAACGAAGTATCTGGCCTGACATTGTTTTCAGCTGCTAAGTGGGCGGAGCCCAAATTAAGCTGAAACAGAGTTCCTCCTATTTAAGGACAGTGCATGGAGCCCAGAAAGAGAAGAGGCCCCTGATGCTAGAGAGCTCCAAGAGTACTGCTGAAAAAAGTGCTGGCCATCATTTGATGGCCAGATTTCCCTGAAGCAGAAAGAAGCCGGTGGGCAAAGAAAGCCTGAGCAAGACACCAAAAGGACAAGGACTGGACCCTGTGGCTCAGCTTTTGCCTGGAGGGGTTTGATCTGTCCGATCAGTGGCCTAGGGAAAACTGTGCCTGGCTTTAAGGACTGAGGCAGAGCAGCTGAGTTCCTGATTCAAAAGAAGTAAGTTGGCCTGCAGACGGCTGGAGTCTCCCACAGAGAAGAAAGCATGAAGCCTTATTTAAGGTGAGACTGCAATAACCAACTTACCCTGACGAACCTGCATCTGAGAGATCCAGAAAAAGGACTGCTAAGTGCGTTAAAGAACCTACAACAAAGACTGTGTTCCTGACGACTGAGGACCTGCCCCAGAGACTATATCATTCTAAAAGGTTAGAAAAATAATTATCAATAGGTTTAGTGGATAGGTTAAAGGGGTTGTAGGAATTTATAGGATTAATAGTTAAGAAATTGTTGGTGTTTGTTAGAAGTGAATTTAGTAATAAATAAATAAGGGTTAAATAATAATTTAAAAGATCGGATACAGCTATATACATAGATGAGGAAACTTCCTTATGATTCCATGAAGAGGCATTTGGGTGTATACCCAGAAGTGGTATGGCTGGCTCCTGAGGCAGAGCTATTCCAAGTTTTTTAAGATATCGCCAGACTGACCTCCATAGTGGTTGCACAAGCCTGCATTCCCACCAGCAATGGAGTAGGGTACCCCTTTCTCCACACCCTCGCCAGCATGTGCTGTCATTTGAGCTTTTGATCTTAGCCATTCTGAAAGGTGTGAGAAGGAATCTCAGAGTCATCTTGAGTTGCATTTCTCTGATGATTAAGGATGTTGAGCATTTCTTCAAGTGTCTCTCAGCCATTAGGGATTCCTCCTTTGTGAATTCTCTATTTAGCTCTGTCCCCCATTTTTTGATTGGATTATTTGGTTTCTTGGCATTTAATTTCTTGAGTTCTTTGTAGATTTTGGATATTAGCCCTCTGTCAGATGTGGGGTTGGTGAAGATTTTCTCCCAGTCTGTAGGCTGCCGTTTTGTTCGAATGACAGTGTCCTTTGCCTTACAGAAGCTTTTCAGTTTCATGAGGTCCCATTTATTGATTGTTGATCTCAAGTCCTGAGCTGTTGGTGTTCTGTTCAGGAAGTTGTCGCCTGTGCCAATTAGTTCGAGGGTTTCTCCCACTTTTTCTTCTAGTAGATTTAGTGTGACCGTCCTTATGTTAAGGTCTTTGATCCATTTGGACTTAAGTTTTGTACAAGGTGATAAGTATGGGTCTAATTTCATTCTTTTACAAATGGACATCCAGTTGGACCAGCACCATTTGTTGAAGATGCTGTCCTTCTTCCATTGTGCCGTTTTTACTTCTTTGTTAAAAATTAGGTGGCCATAAGTGTGTGGGTCTATTTCTGGATCTTCAATTCGATTCCATTGATCTACTGGTCTGTTTCTATACCAATACCATGCTGTTTTTACAACTATTGCTCTGTAGTACCAGCTTGAAATCTGGGATGGTAATACCTCCAGAAGTTTTTTTATTGTACAGGATTGATTTAGCTATTCTGGGCTTTTTGTTGTTCTTATGAAATTGAGGCTAGCTCTTTCCAAGTCTATAAAAAATTGTGTTGGTATTTTGATAGGAATTGCATTGAATCTATATATTGCTTTTGGTAGGATGGCCATTTTTATTATGTTGATCCTACCTATCCATGAGCATGGGAGATCTTTCCATCATCTAAAGGCCTTTTCCATTTCTTTCTTCAAGGGCTTGAAGTTCTTGTTGTACAGGTCCTTTACTTGCTTGGTTAGAGTTACCCCCAGGTATTTTATGTTGTTTGCGGTTATTGTGAAGGGGGTTGTTTCCCTTATTTCTTCCTCAGCCCATTTGTTTGTTGTATAAAGTAGGGCTTCTGATTTTTTTGAATTAATTTTGTATCCAGCCACTTTGCTGAAGGTGTTTATCAGCTGTAAGAGTTCTCTGGTGGAATTTTTGGGGTCGCTTATGTATACTATCATATCATATGCAAATAGGGATAATTTGACTTCTTCGTTTCCGATGTTTATCCCCTTGATCTCCTTTAGTTGTCTTATTGCTCTAGCAAGAACTTCAAGTACTATATTGTAGAGATATGGTGAAAGTGGACATCCTTGTCTTGTCCCTGAGTTTAGAGGAAATGCTTCAAGTTTCTCTCCATTTATTTTGATGTTGGCCACCGGCCTGCTGTGTATTGCCTTTATTATTTCTAGGTACGGTCCTTGTATGCCCGTTCTCTCTAGAACTTTTAGCATGAAGGAGTGTTGGATTTTGTCAAATGTTTTTTCTGCATCTAGCGAGATTATCATGTGGTTTTTTTTCTTTCATCTTGTTTATATGGTGAATGATGTTGATAGACTTTTGTGCGTTGAACCATCCCTGCATCCCTGGGATGAAGCCTACTTGATCATGGTGTATGATACTTTTGATGTGTTCTTGAATTCGGTTCGCTAGTATTTTATTAAGTATTTTTGCATCTATGTTCATGAGGGAGATTGGTCTGAAGTTCTCTTTCTTTGTTGGGTCTTTGTGTGGTTTAGGAATCAGGGTGATTGTGGCCTCATAGAATGAGTTTGGCAATGTTCTTTCAGATTCTATTTTGTGAAAGAGTTTGAAAAATATTGGTGTTAGCTCCTCTTGGAAGGTCCGATAGAATTCCATGCTAAAGCCATCTGGCCCTGGGATTTTTTTGGTTGGGAGATTTTTCATGACTGTTTCTATTTCCTTATGGGTTATAGGGCTGTTTAATCTGTTTATCTGATCTTTCTTTAGCTTCGGTAGGTGGAATCTATCAAGAAAATTGTCCATTTCACTTAAGTTTTCAAATTTGGTGGAATATAGATTTTTAAAGTAGGATCCAAATATTCTCTGGATTTCCTCAATGTCTGTTGTTATTACTCCCTTTTCATTGCTGATTTTGTTGATTTGTGTTTTCTCCCTCTGTCTTTTAGTTAATTTGGCTAAGGGTCTGTTTATTTTGTTGATTTTCTCAAAGAGCCAACTCTTGGTTTCATTGATTCTTTGTATAGTTCTTTTCATTTCTAAGTTGTTGATTTCAGCCCTAAGTTTGATGATTTCCTGCCTTCTGCTCCTCTTGGGGGTGTTCGCTTCCTTTTTTTTCCAATTCACCCAGTTTAGCTGTTAATTCGCTAATATGAGCTGTCACAATTTTCTTTTTGAAGGCACTTAGTGCTATGAACTTTCCTTGTAGCACATCTTTCATTGTGTCGCATAGGTTTGGGTATGTTGTATCTTCATTTTCATTGGATTTTAAGAAGTCTTTGATTTCCTTCTTTATTTCTTCCCTGACCCAGTGGTCCTCTAGTAAAGAGCTGTTCAATTTCCATGTGAGTGTAGACTTTCTGTTGATTCTTTTGCTATTGAAGTCCAGCTTTATTCCATGGTGGTCTGATAAGATACAAGGGGTTATTTCAATTTTCTTGTATCTGTTGAGGCTATCTTTGTGTCCAACTATATGGTCGATTTTGGAGAAGGTTCCATGAGGTGCTGAGAAGAAGATGTATTCTTTTGTGTTTGGGTGAAACATTCTGTAGAGATCTTTTAGGTCCATTTGGTTTATGATCTCTGTTAGACTCATTATTTCTCTGTTTGGCTTCTGTCTTGATGATCTGTCCATAGTTGTGAGTGGGGTGTTGAAGTCTCCCACTATTAAAGTGTTTGGATCGATGTGCGATTTAAGTTTTAGAAGTGTTTCTTTTATAAATGTAGGTGCCTTTGTATTTGGGGCATAGATGTTCAATATTGAGATGACCTCTTGGTGGATATTTCCTTTAATGAGTATGTAGTGCCCTTCTCTGTCTTTTTTTATTAACTTCAATTGGAAGTCTATTTTGTTTGATATTAGGGTGGCTACTCCAGCTTGTTTCCTGGGTCCATTTGCTTGGACAAACTTTTCCAAGCTCTTTACTCTGAGATAGTGTTTATCTTCAATAGTGAGGTGTTTCTTGTATACAGC
This sequence comes from Lophiomys imhausi, assembly GCA_907164525.1. NCBI lineage: Eukaryota > Metazoa > Chordata > Mammalia > Rodentia > Muridae > Lophiomys > Lophiomys imhausi. Next base: position 2,143,051 of record CAJQZJ010004824.1, read on the forward strand.
AAAAAGATGGGTCTTGTTTATGGATCCAGTCTGTAAGTCTGTGTCTTTTTATTGGCGAGTTGAGTCCATTGATGTTGATGGATATTAGTGACCAGGGGTTGTTATTTTCCATTATTTTGGTATAGCTGGCTGTCTTGTGTTTCTCTTTTGTTTAGTTGCTGTGGAGGTTTCTATTTCCTCTGTTTTCTTGGGTGTAGTTATCTTCTCTGTTTTGGAATTTTCCTTCTAGGATCTTCTGTAGGGCTGGGTTTGTGAGGAGATATTGTTTGAATTTGATTTTGTCATGGAATATCTTGTTTTCTCCTTCTATGTTGATAGAGAGTTTTGCTGGGTATAGTAGTCTGGCTGGGCCCCTATGTTCTCTCAGGGCTTGTAGGACATCCATATGGAAAAAATTTAGAGGAGAAAATGTATGAATTTTAGAGCTGGAAAATTTTCTAGCAATTTTGATCAGATAGACACTTGACCTATATAAAATCTGAACCAAAAGTTCACCACCTCTTATTCCTTTGTAAATTTCAAATTATATTCACCTCACAGGAATAATTTTCTTAGTAGAAAAGCTATTTATAAACAAACTCAGTTACTTCTAGTGGGTCTGACTTGAAATTCTTTGGGCAAGGCGATTAAGCATCAGAACATTGTGTGTTCTTTCTTTAGGAGGAATTTGTTCTGTAAGTGTCTATAGCAGGCTGAGTGTTGACCAGAGAGCCTGACATAGGGAGCTGTTCTTGAATACAAACTTCAGAGAATGCAGAGGTGTGAAAAACAGAAATGAATAATTGTTACTTGTTTGATGCAAATATTTGAACATAAGTACTGTCTTCCATTCATGAGAAAGAAGTGACATAATATTTTTCAAGTGTTGAAAGAGACCATTGTAGACCAGAATCCAATTACCAAGAAAAAATACTTATAAAGAAGGAAAGGACAATCAAGATGCAGAGAGTTGAATGAAAATCCAAGCACTTTATCTCCAGCAGAAATAAAGTGGGGAATCATAGGACATTTTTTTGTTTGTTTGTTTTTCCTTTTTCTTTTTATGGAGAATAGTTTTTCTTACATAATATATCCTGATTATGGTTTCTCCTCACTCTATTCCTCCAAGACCCTCCTCACCTGCCCTCTCATCTGGATCTATTCCTTTTCCACTTCTTATTAGAAAACAAACAAGCTTCTAAGAGATAATATTAAAATAGAACAAAATAAAATATAATAAGATAAAACAAAAACTATCACATCAGAGTTCGACAAGACAAACAAACAGAAGGAAAAATGCCCAAGAGAAGGCTCAAGTATCAAAGATCCAGTCTTTCGCGTACTCAGGAATCCCATAAAAACACTAAACTGGAAGCCATAATGTGTAAGCAGAGAACCTGATTTAGACCTATGCAGGCCCTGTTCACACTGCCTCAGTCTCTGTGACTTCATATGAGCTTTGATCATGTTGGTCATGTTGCTTTATAGTGTCGCGTCCCTCTCGACCGGCAAGAACGACGCAACTCGCAAAAGCTCTTCTCAAGCAGTTTATTCAGGTCCCTTGAAAACAGTCTTCCGAATGCCCTTGCTTGTGTCTCTGATTGTCTGCTTGTCTGTCTGATTGTGTCCCTGCTTGTGTCTCTGCTTCTCCTCCCCCAAGCCCTTATATGCCTACTCAAACCCAATCAGATCATGCCACCTGGTGATCCAAGATAGGCTCACAAAAGGAGGAAGCACACCGGGCTAGGCAGCTGCTACCAACTGAGGCTTGTTTACAGCTAAGCTTGAGCTTTCTGGCATCAAGCCAGGCACCATCTTAGGGTTGCGGCTCACCACAGTTTTGTGGCTCGCCACATTATAGGGCCTTGTTTCCTAGAGTCCTTCATATCCTCTGTCTCTTACTTTCTTTATTCCTCTTCTTCCTTGGGGTTCCCTGAGCTCTTAGGGGAGGGCTTGGTTGAAAACATCCCATTTAGGGTTGAGTATTCCAAAGTGTCTTACTCTCTACCTAATGCCTGGCTATAGGTCTCTGTACTTGTTCTCACTGGCTCATCATCTCTCTAATAACACACTGCTTGTCAAGGTCATTGATGCCCTCAACTTTCCTAAACTCAGTGGTCAATTCTCAGTCCTCCTCTTATTTCATCTAAGCAGAGTCTGACCAGGTTGATCAGCCATATGAGCATTTCTTCATCTCCAGACTCTCCTCTACCCCATTAGTTGCTTTTTCTTTTCTGCTAAAGTCTTCATTTTCTGACACTAGATTGTCTCTGGTGTCAGACCTCAGACCTCATCTCCTTAACATCTTCATTAGTATTTAATAAAGATATCTCTTCTAATTCTGTGACTTTAATACTATGGTCTATGGTGATTTTTGTATGTATATTTCTAGCTTGAGTATTACATCTGAATCTCACATTTAAATATATTATTGTTCACTGGACATTTTTATTTCACATGGAGTTACAAATATTTTGATCTGAAAGATTAGAAGTTGAAATCCTGATATTTCTCACTCCAATCCTGATTCTCTTGGATTCTTGTTCATCTCAAGTAATGCACAAGCTGATGCTTCTAGTTGCCTAGAATAAAAATTGGCAGTCATCCTTGAATCTTCTCTTTTTTCTATACCTCAAATTCACCATCAAAATATACTTGTTCTGTATTTTCAGAACTATGCCTGCCACTTTTTTCACTACTGCCAGTCTCAAAAGAAACAGCATTATCTTGACTGAATGGCAGTGAAAGTTATTAAATTGCCTTTTACCTGTACTCAGCATAGAGACAAAACTATCCTTCAAAATGTAAATCAGAATATATCCCATTACCACTCAAAACTTCTAATTATATCTCACTTCATGAAGAGCTGAGTCCATACAGTAGCTTGAAAAGGCTTCTGGGCAGTCTCCTGTCAATACTTCTTCATTCCTTACTACTGTCCTGTTGCTCCCTTTATTCCAAGTTCCCTGCCTCCATGCTGTTCTTCTTCAAGCCTTCACCTTCATCCTTACCTGGATCACTAATCCCTCCCCCATCCATGTATTTTTTTTCTACTCACCTTCTATATTAGTCAGGGTTCTCTGGAATAACTGAACTTAATTGAATGAATACCTCTACCTTCATGTATATATATGAAGGTAGAGGTATTCATTCTATTAATGTGGTCCAGCTAATCCAACAATGGCTGCCTATGTATGGAAGGTCCAAGTCAAGAATCCAGTAATTGTTCAGTTCATGAGGCTGGCTATCTCATCTGGTCTTCAGTATATACCAGAAACCCTAAGAAATAAACTTTAATGCCACTGAAGGAATGGGCTTGCTAGTGAAGGTTGGAGGAAGCAGGAAAAAAGAGAGAGATTCCTTCTTTCATGTCTTATATACAGGTTTCCAGCAGAAGGAATGAACTAGATTGGAAGGGGGTCTTCCCACCTCAAAAGATCTGCATTAATCATATGTCTTTCATCTCAAAGATCTGTATTGGAAGTGGATATTCCCACTTCAAAAAATCCAGTTAAGCAAAAACTCCTTTACAGATTTGATTAGCAATTTTGGGGTTTTAGTTATTTTCAAAGGTTGTCAAGTTGACAAGCAAGAATAGCCATCACTTCCTTTAGTCTTTGTTCACAAATCACCCTGCTGGAAATACTGGCCAAGTTGTCAGAATAAAAGTCTATGCAGGCCCTGAAAACGTTGCTTTTTAACTGATTTATTATTATTGTTTGAACCTTGTAATGTATTATAATACACTTGTGTGTATAGATGTATAATAATTGTTCATTAGAAAGTCATGCTATGAAGGAACTTTTCCCTGTTGTATTCTTTCTGTTTCTCTGGTGTCTAGAGCAATGATAAACAAATGAATACACTCTGAGCATGGCTTGTAATATCTCTTCAACCATTAAAGACAGTATCTACAGGAAATGGGGGTTCCCCTGACCCAAACTGGCCATTGTGCACCAGTGGTCTGAGGATGTAGAAGAGCTGAAGTGCAGGGTCTTGGGTGGCAGTGAATCCAGAGGTATGAAAGACCTGGGAGACTCTTTCAGAGGACAGTTCATTTTTTTAAATGCCAGGGGGGATTTAAAAAAATGGAGGAGGGAAGAAAAAAGTCAAGGGAGGAAGTGCTGAAGGGAAGATGGAGGGTTGCTTAGTGCTTGCTTAGCATATGTGAGGTCCGATGTTCAGTCCCCAGCAGAGGCCGTCCAAGTATATGGTCAGATTGGTAGTCTCCTGGTCACATGATTTCTGAGAAGCCAATTCTCTGGCATGAAACAGAAGCTTAACTGACTTTATAGTGACATGGCCTTTGTCCCTACAGAGTTGAGTAGGCCCAAGCCTGATCTGAGTAAGGAACAGTACCGCTCAGACTGCCTCGCTCTCTGAGAGATGTCTGGGCTGTGGGCAACGCTTTAACATCACTCATCTGGCTTGGGAACTCACAGGGAAAATAAATAATTGAACTAATCATCAGGTAATTGTCCATCTAGTGTTAGTTTAGATGCAGGAAGCAGTTTTTGGGAGTCAGCAGCAGAAGTGACCTAAACCCTCTCTGTTCGTCCTCAAAGCAATGAATCTCTGCATGATCGGTTAACTTCTTTAGATACCTCAAGAAATTTGATAGTGATTCTCAGCACAAGAGCAGTTACAACTCATTCACTTCCAAATATCATTATTTTTACTTTGTATGTTTACAGGAACACACACATGAAGTAAAGACAAAATGATGATGAGATAAACTATCTGTAGAAGAATGTAACCAACCAGAATTTTACATAGCAATCAGAGGGCAATTTCTCTCTCTAATCTAGTTATCTGCTATACTCTGGGTTTTATTTTTACATAACACAAACCAAATAAAATAGCAAGAGCTTCATAGTCTCTACAGAAAAAAATTAAAAATATATTTGACATTTATTTTAGGGTATTTAAAGGACAAAGTTTGATTTTTTCCCCCTCTTACACATTATCTCACTCTCTACTCAAAGTCTCTAAGGTCTTATTTGGTTTGTATTAATAAAGGAACATAATATAAGTACCCTTATTCTTGAACAAATTCCTTTTCTTGACAGAGCCAGGCTAGCCTTGGAAATTCTGAGTAATCAAGGAGAGCCTTAAAGTTCTAAAGCTTGTGCCCTTGCCCCCAAAAGCTGGGATTGCAGGCAGGCACCACTGTGCTCTGTGTCTGTGTTGAGAGGATCAGTCCTTAGGGCTTCATGCATGCTAGCCAACCACTCTACCAACGGAGCTACATCCCCTGGCCCTGAACATATTCTTACAGCCTTCCCCTTGGATGAAGTCTCTGCATTTGCTGTCTAACTTGTTATCGGACATGGCCAGATGTGGCCATTCCTTGCTACTGACCCAGGCCAAAGAGCTCCTTATACAGAACATATAAAAGGTTATTTATACTTAAAACACCAGCATGGCACATGAACTGTGAATTTTTGGAACACATCTGTGGAAAACAAATAACAAGCCAGCAGTGGGCAGAATGTGGGGCTTACCTCAGCCAGGTGTGGTCTTTACTTCTTTCCTCTTAGGAGAAGAACACAGACAATGAATAGACATGGAGGCAGGTGTTACTGATGCTCCCCAAACAAACCCCTGTTCCGACATCACAAACAGGAGAAAGCCGATGCAAACCTGAAGTTTCTGCTTTTAGCTTGTTGAGTAGTCTTCATTGTTACACATCCTTCAAAGGCTTTCCCGGTTTTGTGGTTGCCTGATGCTATCTCTCTGCCTAGCCAGGAAGAGCAGCCTAAGTTACATTCACCAACATATGTGCTTTTCTTACATGTGTGTTACCCAATACCAGTTGGTAAGTATCCACTGTATATATACTCTTCATGAGATACTGAACATATTCTAGTAAATGTGTGGGTATGATCTCTGTCCTTATAGAGCCTTGCAACAAAATGGGAGAGAAGGGCAACAAAACACCTAAAGGTGGAGGATTTTGATAAATACTGTGAAAAATGAATAAGTCATGATTAAACTAAAATTTTAAAATGGCTGAAAACACTCTAATATTAGTATCTTAAGGTAAAATGAATACTTAATGCTTCTTCAACTTTGAGCCTAAGATAGCTACCTGGGTAAGTAGAAATAAATTTCTCCCCACTTTAAGGATCTGTACTATGTGGAAAATTTCTATTAGGATATATGAGGACACAGAGACAGAACAGTTTGAGATTTCTGAAATGATAGTATTTTATAAATTCTACACTATTTACCACGTAGAAAAAGAGCAAAGTAAACTTGAACTAGTCCTACACACATCAAACACTGATTGAAAAATGTGACATTTACTCAATCTATGAGGTTTTGTATCAACAATAAAGTGGTGATTCATCAATTTGTGTTTCATTCAATTTATAAATGGGCTTAGTATCAAAAGAAGTTTCCAGGGATAGGAGAGATGGCTCAGCAATTAAGAACCCTTGCTGTTCTTCCAGAAGATTCAGCACTCACATGGTAGGTCACAACTATCTGTAACTCCAGTCCCAGGGAATCCAATGCTCTCTCTCCTGATCTCCACAAGTACCAGGCATACATGAGACATGCGCGCGTCTGCGCGCGTGCGCGCGCGCGCACACACACACACACACACACAGACATGTATGTATGTATGTAGGCAAAACACTCATGCACATAAAAAAATTAATTCAGCTAAAAAAACTTTCAAACTTACCTAATTGGTTATACACAAAGACTAAAACTTTTTACCTTGCTAATGAGTCCACTGAAAATACTGTTCAAAGTATAGGAGTCAGTACTAAAGAGAATGTTAGACAATGACTGGATGCTGACATAGACAATGGCTAGATGTTTTGGAACTTTCATTTCATTGCCTGTTATAGAGTGGTGCTAATTTGGTGAAATAATTTTGTAAATGGAGCTGTAATCAAGTTGAAGAGAGAAGATGAAGAGCAGCTACACTGTTCCTGAGGTCAAGAATAGGGCTAAATGGCTCCCCAAAATATTAAAGCTCTCCTCTTAAGGTATGTGTGTGTGTGTGTGTATGGATGCATGCTTGCATGTATATGTGTGTGTGTGTATGTGTGTATTTGTGTGTGTTATACAATATGTATGCAAGTTACAGCCAAAACAGTTAACATTTTGTATTACTTGTAGAAGTTAATAAAAAGGATGGAAATTGCTTGAAAACATAAACGTTTGGACAGATCTGAACTAATAAGCATTGTAGACTGTATGGCTGGTTGACTTTAGCAAAAAGTTATCATTGTGTACTTCTTCTGGTGGTAAAGTAGGTAGGCTTAAACTCTTAGACAGAGACCAAAGCTGTGTTCTACTCTAAATGGGATTAGAAATAACATGTAGGTTATAATATTTCACTAACAATCATTTGGTTAACCCTAAGTGGCTGTGTGTATCAAGCACATGATGAAGTTGTTGGTGGAAGAATAGTGAGGAGGCTATGCTTTACAAATGGCTGAAAACAAAGGCAAGATCATTAGCTCAAAAGACATTTCTGTGTTTCATGGGAAGCAGGGTTCAAACCTGTTTTAGTTGGTATTGTTTCTCTATGTGTGGAGTAACAACCTTTTGGATAACCTGACAAAAGCACTGAATACTCTCTCATATGCTCATCTACTCAAAATGCTTTTGTTTGCTTGTTTATTTGTTTTACAATTTCAAGAGATTTGCTGGCTTTCAGGAATTCTATTTAGAGACCTACTACAATGCTCTAAGTTAGAACAAAGTCGTTGAACCAGTGTGGTGCAGTATGATGATGAAATACTGAGCTTAGTGGCCTCCAAGCCAGCCAAACAGAAATCTGAATATTTTTATGGGAAGAATGCTAGAAGACCAAAATCTGAATAATTAATTTTACCAACTTGTAAAGGGTTATTATTGGTTCTTTTGCATATTTGACATCTAACACAACGAAATACATTTCATATATATAAACTCTTTAGGCATCTAAGTCTTTGCCTTGTTGTTTTACCTATAGTAGAAACTACACTGAACTTTGTGATTTATAGTGCAGTGATTTCATTCCTGTGCCTAATACTATGTGATATGAATTGATAGTTTCATTTTTTTTGAGTGACCACAGCAGTGATAGTAACAGCAGGTGATCAGGTCTGATGAAAAAAACCTTAGTTTGGGTTAGGTTATCTGCTATAAGTTCATCTATAACTTGTTAAGATGTTAAACCAAGTCATACAATTCTAACATTTAATAGTTAATATATTTAATATTTAATTTAAATATTTAATATTTAAATCCACCACCAAACTTACACATTTATTTTTAATGCAATAAACTATGAAGTATACAAAGTACAATCTAGTTAAAGAGAAAATGAACACGTAAAAATATTTAATAAATAATAGGAGAGTGAAATAAGCCTTTAAGACATTTGCACAAGAAGTTCATGTTGTAAGTGCCCAATTGCGGCATTCATTGCTTACTTCTAAAGGTTATGTTCTTAAGGGCGGAATAGCTTCTGTTGTGACTCCATCATGAGGATTACTGTGGAAGAAAAGCCTATCTAAGGCAAAAAAAAAACATTCAGATCTATTGTTGATCAAATAAGAAATGTAGTTGTAATATTATTCTTTAAATACCTGCTTGGTCAGGCTAAATATTGTATGTGTGTGGAGTCCAAAAAAAAATGTGAAGCAGATTGTCAATGCAAAACAATGCATCAGAACTTATTCATAAGTTCTGTTTATTGTTCCCTTAGGCTGTAGATCTTGGCATCTACGAGGTAACATTAGTATTGGCTTCATTTTAAGGTGGCTTTCAAACCTTGCTCTGTCAGGCTGGCTCTGTGTGTGGTAGACCAGATGGCTCCCTGTGCAAAAACAGATCCAGTGTTCCTCATGAGCCCTGCCGTGTTTACCTTTCCCAACCACTCTTAAAGATAACTGAAATGAAATACTATTGCTTTAAGTGTATACCTATGAGGCATTGAAATTATTAAAATATTTTTGAAATTACAAGTATCTCTGAAAATAATTCTCTCTGATGTCATTGTTGATATAAAAACTAATGAAGGAGTCAAAGTCACATTTTGAGAAGTTTTCTCAAATGCTGATGCTGTCTTCTGTGGCTCTGGAACCAGAGTCCCATTTTAAGTCTGACTTGGTGTTCACTAGTGTTTCATCATTTCATCATCAAAAAAGTGATCCAACTGCCAAGACTACAAAATTGTGTTAGAATAAAGCATCTTTAATTATTGACTTGTATTCATTATTATAACTGTAGATCAGGCAATGGTGCCTCTATGAAGGTAACTTGGGTAATTATATCATTTCTATATTATTCTCTTTAAGTAATGAATGTGTTATCTCTTCACATAAAAATTGGAGATGATTGAATTGGTGGTAAGCCTTTCTCTTGGCAAGAAAAACCCCTTGCTTTAACTGTAGACAGACTTCTGTCCAAAAAGGACAAAACTTGGAAGCAGATAAGTCGACAGCCTAGCTCTGCCAAGACAGGGTAGGTAAGTCCTTCATAATTCCTGCTCTACAATCAATGTCTGTCAGAGAAACGGGGCCAAATGGCTGAAGATTGATGCTGTAATGTATGGAGAGAAAATGGGAACTGTCCAGGCAGCTACTGGTATGTCATTTCTTAGTTTTGGAAGCTGCAGGCCCTGCACTTCCTATATAATCAGATATATTTATCCCTCTCAGGTCCCTGAGGTGGTTGAAGAATAGATAGCTAGAGTCTCATAGTTAAATTTTGAGTTGTTTAGGAATCAAGAGGGTGTTCTGGATCTAAGAAGATATTTTTAAAATTGTGAGGCAAGTTAGTATGAAAGCTGAGTTAGATATAGAACTTTAAACTCATGGAGATGGTTAGATAGTAGAATGTTAAAGTCAGGTGCCAAATACATATGGACTGGACATTGGGAATGTATGCTAAGCCATATAACTCTTATAATTGTGGCCTATTTATTTCTGTTGTTTTGTATTGTATTTATAGTTATAAGAAAAAGAACCATTTTTTTGGACTGAAAGGGAGAGACCTGTTGGGGGGAAAAAGAAATACCTTAAACTAAAAAAAAAAAAAAAGAAGTGAAGAGGATGGGGGGTTGAGGGGGAGGAGGGTGGAAGGGTGGGACTGGAGGGGGGAGTAGAGAGGGGATTGTGATTGAGATGTAACTTGAAGAAATAAAAAATAAATTTAAAAAAATTGGCACAAAGATAAGAATCATCAGATGAACGGAATGATCAAGCTACTGCCGCCATTAACTATTATTTTATAACTTCCTTCAAGAGCTTTTATCCTGCAGAAATAGTTGCTTATGGTAAAATTCATAATATTTAGGGAAAGGAATAGTTATTTTCATCATGTGTGTTCTTGAAAAGAAGAAAACCTGTATGGAGTAGTAGTATAATCTAAATAATGGCTAATAGTCTTCACGCTGGTCCAAAAATAAACTATGATGATAATACAAACTGTGGAAGTCAAGATAGTATGTACAGTGCTGGGGTGTATCTCAGTAGTACAGTATATGCTTAACATGCATAAAGTACTGGCTTTAATTTCCAGCACCAAAAATAGAGAGAGAAAAAATACGGATATTATGTTTAATGAATTTTTTAAGGAATTAATATAATCAGTCTTCCTTCAAGCTTAATTCAATAATGGATTTTCATTCTAGGAAGACAATAGTTGAATAATGTACTATTACAAAACTTTCTGTTGGGAGTTTATTTAACATATTTGAAATTTTTTACTGAACCATTATTTAGCTAGCTGTGAATTTAAACTTTGGAATTAAACATCTTCACTCTGGTTTTCAAAGGAAAGTAGGGGAATAATTATTGTCTACTATAATAATAAAGGAATATTATAAATCTATTAGCTTACTCACAGCAAACCTGGTTAGAAATATTAGTGTCTTAATTATTACAGATGAGAAAATTATTGCTCAGGGAGTTAGTGTGACTCAGTACCTGTCGCATTGCTGGGTGCTGTGAAAAGCTATTTCAGTCTCTCAGCTTTCAAGTTTGAGCCCTTCCCAGTGCAAGTACTTAGCAGTGCAAAGTGCTTCCTAAAACTTTTGTTTTTCTATCTTTGGAAGGAAATCTCTATAACACTTATGGAAACGAGAAAGTTTATGTTGTGTCAGAGTATAAGGATGCTAATTGGTGATGAAATTACAAGTGAATAAAAATTGTTAATATAAACTTTATTATGATTTTTTAAAGTGTCTGATCTGAGCAACTCATCTTCAAAATCAGTCCAAGGTGCCTTATACCCATTTATAACTGTCCTCATTTGCTTCTCTGCTGCTGTGATAAACCATGCTGACTAAAAGCAACGTGGGTAGGGGAGGGTTTACAGTTGGTTTATGTGTACAATCCATCATTAATGGGACCCAGGGCAGGCGCTTGATGCAGAAACTGAGGCTGAGAACCTGAAGCAATGCTGTTTGCTGGCTTGCTTTCTCTGGCTTACTTGGCTACGTTTCTTATACAGCCCAGGGTTACCTAACTAGGGATGACACTGCCCACAATGGGATGAGACCGCCTCTGTAAATTAGCAATTAAGAAAATGTCCAACTGTCATTCAAACAAAACGGCTGCCTACAGACTGGGACAAAATCTTCAAAACCCCACATCTGACAGAGGGCTAATATCCCCAAATTTACAAAGAACTCAAGAAATTAAATGCCAAGAAATCAAATGATCCAATAAAAAAAATGGGGCATCCCTAATGGCTGAGAGACACTTGAAGGATGCTTAACCATCAGAGAAATGCAACTCAAGACGACTCTAAGATTCCATCTCACATCTGTCAGAATGGCTAAGAACAAAAGCTCAAATGACAGCACATGCTGCCGAGGGTGTGGAGAAAGGGAAACCCTCCTCCATTGCTGGTGGGAGTGCAGGCTTGTGCAACCACTATGGAGGTAAGTCTGGCCACATCTTAGAAAACTTGGAATAGCTCTGCCTCGGGACCCAGCCATACCACTTCTGGGTGTACATCCAAATGACTCCTCACAGAATCACAAGGAAGTTTCCTCATCTATGTTCATAGCAGCCTTATTTGTAATAGCTAGAAACTGGAAACAAACCAGATGTCCCTCAACCGAAGAATGGATTAAAAAGCTGTGGTACATCTACACAATGGAATACTACTCAGCTATCAGAAACAATGAAATTATGCAATTTGCAGCCAAATGGATGGAACTAGAGAAGCTCATCCTGAGTGAGCTAACCCAGACTCAGAAGAATGCACATGGCATCTATTCACTTATAGTCAGATTTTAGCTATATAGTACATGATATCTGTACTACAACCAACGCACCAAAGGGAACATGGACATAGACTTTTTCTTTTTCTCCCTGTCATTGAGACACTTTTCCCTGGTGGTACTGCCTTGTAGGCCTCCAGTGTATGAGGAGGCTCTTGGCCCTCATATGACTGCTGAACTAGGGCGGGGACCGTTAAGTAGGGACACTCCACTCCAGAGGAGTGGGATGGAAGGGTTAGGGGGTAGAGGGTGAGAGGGCGGGACTGGGAGAGGTGGAAAGAGGACACTGTGATGGAGATGTAACCTGAAGCAAAAAATTAAAAAAAAGAAAAAAGAAAATGTCCATAGAGCATGCTCATAGACTGAGATTCCCTCTTACCAGATGACCATGGTTTGTGTCAAGTTGACCAAATCTAACCAGCACAATAGCTTTGCCAGAAAATTATTAGTTTTCTGTTTTTAGTACAATTTTACCAAAAGTCATCTTTGAACTTACAATTTTATAATTCGGACTGAGCAAAATAACTTCATTCATAAAGCCATTCAATTCCATGCACACATATACAAATGACATGAAAGATGAGTAAAATACAATTACAAAATAGTTGAAAAGTCAACAAACTTGTTTGCATTTATTAAGGTTAGTGAACAACTGAAAGTATCATCTTGCATCCTATTAAAGTAGAAAAGTCTAGAAAACATTTGTCTGTGGTAGAAGTCAGGTCTCCTTAGTGAAATTGGTAGGCAGTTTAGATTAACATATGGCAGACATAGGGAGGAGCTTGGTGTCCATTTACTTGTTGATCTGGGTGGAGCCAGCTGTGGCTGAAATGATATGCCCTGTTGAAGGAGTGTTGCTAAGAAACCTCACAAACCACGCAGATGATGTCATTTGCCATGACAAGCAATGGGCCAGTTGAGCATCACGGGAAGTCTCATGGACCCTCAAGACCAGCAAAGACAGTGAGAGAATGCCACAGAGACTCCATATAAGCCGTAGATCCACATGGTCTCGCTCTCTTCTTCCTCCTGCCCTCTTTGACTAAGAGACCACATTGAAGAAAAGCACCACAAGGTACGCCATTAACGGAATTTAGACTGCTATAGCCCAAGGCAAAGGCATAGCATAAACTTGGTGAGAGAGGGTCTTTTAAAAATGTCTGTCTTGAAGCCCCAGAAAAGTTATTGAGGCAAACAGAGTTACAAAGCTGCTTGGAGAAGCTTGGGACGGGCCTGGGCCAAAGAGACCTTAGAAGCGAATCTTAACTGATTGAAAAAACTGCCTTCAGTTGTCAGTTGGGACTGACTGATTTTATAAATTGGCCCCAATTTGATGGTAAAAATAAACTGGCCTTACGAACTGATAAAATAAAACCCAACAGTCTTTAAGCTTGAAAGACCTGATGGGACCGCTGTAAGCCAAGCCATTCTACGTGAACCTATGCTTTAGAGTATTACTATCCTTTTCAGAAATTTAAAGTAGTGTTAAGTGTTTTAGATATTAAGGTATTCTTAGATAGATTGTAGATTTTAGACTTTAGGTTATACAATTTAGGTACTTTATATATGTTTGTTAAGTGTTAATAAATATAAGTTTTGGTAAATAAAAATATTCTGTTACATTTGTGAAAACATTTAAATAATGGGAATGATTATGATCAAAGTTTATGAAATATATATGTAAAAATATCAAAATGAGACCAGTATTTATATAAATTATATATACTGACTTAAAGAAAAGGCATTTGGTGCCATGTAATGAGCTGCGACTTCTCTCCTCAGTCAGCCAAACTTCATGCCTCTGTGAATCTATGCCTAATCTGGATCATTTAAAATGCTACAGTAGCTATTATATTACTGTGTTTTTAAGGTTCCTTTATCTACTACCCTCCAAACAGCAGAGAGATGTTAGACTCAGAACTGCCTACCCTTGAGATACAGCAATTATAGCAACTGCTATTTTCTCCATCACATTGGCATATGTGATGCACATAAGTGCATGCCCAGGCAATGGTAGAAGTTCTCTCCTTGAACCGTGAGTTTCAGAGACCAACCCAAGACCATCAGTTTTGTGCAGCAAGTGCTTTAACCTGCTGATTCATCTTGGCAGTCCTATTGCAAGGCTTTTTTTTTAATAAATAAAAAACATTTTTCATACAATATATTTTGATCATATTCTTTCTCCTCTCCTAACTTCTCCTAGATCCTCCCTACCTTCCTACCCACCCAACATCATTTTCATTCTCTCTCTCTTTCAAGTAAAACAAAAAAGCAATGACAATCAAAACAAAAAAAAAATAGATTGGAAAATACCAAAGCAAAACAAATATGGTCAAGTGTTTTTGAAAAGACTGGTTTTTAAAAATAAACTTTAAATTCATTCTCAATGATGCTTAAGGTACTGACGTTTCTGGACTCCCTTAAATTCCAAGAGAGAACCATTAGGGATAGAAAGATGACAGAGCAGTCAAGAGCATTTTCAGCTCTTACATGGCATGCAGGCTCTGGCCCCAGCACATGGCAGCTTCAATCCTTCGTAACTACGGTTCTAGGGGATTGTCTCTTCTGGCCTCCATAGTCATGAGGCATGCACATAGTGCACATATAGACACATAGACAAAGCACTCTCATAAAAATAAACATCTTTTTTAAAGGATACATATTGCTAGGAATGGTGGTGCATGCGCTCAGGAGACAGGGGCAGATGGATCTCTATGAGTTCTGGGCCATCAAGAGCAACATAGAGGGACACTGCCTCAAAACAAACAAGCAAAGAAAAAAAATTCCTGAAAAATTATGTTATTCCTGATGTATAAGCATTTAAAAACAGGTTCAAAGTTTACATATATATGTACATTTTGATATATATCACAATGATATAAATGATAGTGAGTGATCTGCATCAGCTCTTTCTTCCCCTCTGATAAATTTTGCATTGTTTTTAGTTTTGCCTAGCAGAACAAAAGTGACTTATATCTACTGCTATTACTACCATTACTACTAGTAGTTGTAGTATGTGGAATGCAATAGTGATAAAATCCTAAATGAGCTGACTTTCATCTTTTTAAGTCTAGATTTCCAGGAGAAAGAAAAAAAAGCAGAATGATTTTTTTTCTAAATTGCTGACCAATTAGTGCATTTTTTTTTTTTGCATTGAAAACAGCATGTATTTTTTTAAGCAAAAGAGTTTTCCTAGTCTGCTTCTTCCAGAAGGTTCTACAACCTATTTCAAAAGAAAAGCCTGCAGGATGCAAAGCCTTTGACTTTCCTTGGGAGTAAAAGAATACAATGTCTTAAAGATCTGTTTTTGCAATTCTATCAGCATGTTCCTACGTTTACAATTCTATTAGCTTATCCCTAGCTCTCTCATGTCCACTGTCACCTGGCTCAGCACCACAGCCTGTTAGAATCTGACATGTTCTTGTTGACAAAAGAACTGTTTTCACTATCATCAAGAATCTGAACAGTGAACATTTCTGGTCCTTGACATTGCCCTATCATTCCAAGACATTTAAGGAAAATGTGAGTGTTGTCCTTGGCATCTTTAAACTGAGATGCTCCAGGTAACTCTCCTGCACTGAACAAATGAGACAGAAGAAGCATGGCACTATTAATTATAGTAATTACCTGCTTTGTGATTATTCTTGGTACCTCCCAGTCTTGCCACACCCCAGATGACTTTGTCGCTATCACTTCTCCTGGACATATCATGATTGGAGGTTTGTTTGCCATTCATGAAAGAATGTTGTCCTCTGTCGACCATCCCAGGCGGCCACAAATCCAGAAATGTGTTGGGTGAGTAGCACTTTAAAAAAAAATACACTTAGAACTCAAGATTGTGCCATAAGACTAAGACAGGTGGGTGGTTTGCTTGTGATGACATTTTAGTAAAATAGAACACATGTGTATTTTGAAGTTGTGTCTGGTTAGTTTTGTAAGCTAGATAGATAAATATTAAGATAGATTCATCATCCCTATATGTGCAATCAACTTCCAAGCACAGGGCTAGAGAATGCTTTACAACAGTGGGGATTTTGTTTTGGTTTTTATTATACCTCTTAAAAATAACGTCTGACGTTACTTGTAAGGATGTTATCACCTGTCCTGTACTACAGCAAGCCGAGCACATCATGGTTATATTTCTGTCACCTATGGCATCTAGCTCATTATTATAAGCATAGGTTGGTTTTATGCCTTATTTAAAAGTCCACATTTGAGTTTTTCATACTCACATTGCATCTGTGCTGTGTTCACATTAGTCTAGAATAATCTAATCCTTTGCTAATAAGTTAAGAGGATCCTAGGATCCGAACACTCCCTTTTCTTTTTTTAGCTTGCGAATCATGGCATGCAGTGTCATTCTTGGCACAGTGTCATGGGAAAAACTAAAATTATGAGGTGCTACAGAGGATTGGCTTTTATGTTTTGTTTTGTCCTTGTTTGTTTTTTTAAGGAAAACAAGATATTTTAGTTAATGTCAGTTGTAGGATACACTGATTTTGTGAAATTGACTTGTAGTTTCTATTTGTAACAAAAGGAGGCCAGACTATCTTTAAGGGTGCAGGCAGTATCAGCTTCAATTGGTATGATAATATGGCCCTCAAGCTTCCCTGTGACTTAAAACTCTGATTAAACTTGATATGATCTTAGCTTTCCCTTTTATTTTACTTTTCTGTCTGTTTTGCTTTGAGATTAGGTCTCCTCATACACTCCAAGCTAGCTTCCACTCTTGATCCTTTCTGCCTTGACCTCCAGAGGGCTGTGATTTCAAAAGCACATCATCAGATCCAATCTCCTGTTTGTTTCCATTTCAAATCCTGCTTTCTAAACCCTAAAAGAATGCTTTCAGATCTCACGTGACTCCTGTGTCCTGTCAAGATCCCTTCCTGGCTTTGGCTTTCATCCCCACTTGAGCTGCTATTACTATGACCAGGGATTAGCTGAAATGGCACAAAATAATAACTGAAAAATTTCTGAACACCAAACTGGTACAAATTGACACTCAAAGAATTTGAAGTCCATAATTTTAAGCCAATAACCAATGATGAATATCAATGAAATATCTGATCTAACAAATATCTTCCAGAAAGAAAAAAAATTGCAAATAAATTAAATGTTTGAATTTATTGTCACTCCTCAAGAGAAATGCTTTTTACTCAACACTGAGCCAGGGGTTAGTGAGTACTGGCACTACCTGGTCCCTGTTCCAAGCACTGGGGAAACCAAAGCCATTAAGCTTAGATATAAGGGACTATGAAAATACAATGCAGTTTAATTATGAGGCAGTCTACTTATCATTTATTTTTAAATAAAGATTATAATAATGACCTTCCACATTTCATCTTTAGATATCCCAGTGATAAACAGTAATTTTTAAGAAATTGTAACTTAATGAACTCTAACCACACTTTACAATCAAAGCCCTGAAGTCCTCCTTTATCCACTTAAAAACTGTTCATTGATCTTTTATTATATATAGGGTTAGACTTAAAATGTTTGTGAACAGCTGTGACTAAAATAACAGTGAATCAGGATTAAATTACTGAGGTCTCTGTAATAATCCGAAAACAAGATATGTTCCCTGAAACAGCTGTGTCTCTGATTTATACTAGTCAACATACTCAAGATAACAACTTGGTTTTATCCAGTAATTCTTAAAAGTCTTATTTATGTATGTAGAAATATATTTTCATAGACATATATGCATATAACAACAATTAATGAAAAAAAAGAGCCTATGCATTTGAAAGAGAGCAAGGAGGGGTATAGGAGAGGATTTGGATAAATGAAAAAAAGGAGGAAATTATAATCTCAAAAAAGAAATAATTTTTAAAAATAAGAATTTAAACTTCTAAAAGTCTCATTTTTTTCTCATTTTAATCTCAACCACAACAGATTACAACCAGAAAACTAAAAGATGGGATTTAAGTCTAAGAAGTATATGCATTGGCAGCAATAACTTGATGACATGTGACTGCAAAAGGGAGCAAAACTCAACACACCACACATCACAGAATATTAAACCAAATGTTTAACACAATCCCCAGACTCATCAAGTGCTACTAAGTGCTGTGCTGTAGACTCTACTTAAGGAACTTGTGTTTCTAACATTATCCCTGTTAAAGGTTTCCATTAAAATTATTTTCAATGGGGGAGTTGGAAGAAGGAGTTGGGAGTGGTTATAATCAAGGTACATTGTTCAAGGTAACTAACGGCTACCGGGAGAAGGAGTCAAAGCCTCTCCCAGGAATGAGTCTCTTTGCTGGCTATCCAATACAGTGACCAGCCTTGAAACCATATAACACAAATGACAAAAGTAGATTCAGCAGGTTATATTTATATATATTTGTACATACATACATATTTATGTATATATTTAACAATAATAATCAAAGAAAAAGAAGCTATCAGCTAAAGTTGGGAGGACATAGGAGGGTTTTTAGTAAAGGTACTAGGAGGGGCTGAAGTGAGGAAAGGGAGTGGGCAGTGTATTTTAACTAAAGACATATTTTTGAAAGATAAATTGTTTACATTTATGAAATTATGAACAAATAGAAGGTGTTCTATTAAAAATTATGATCGAGGCAGAGACAGGCAGATCTCTGTGAGTTCGAGGCCAGCCTGGTCTACAAAGGGAGTCCAGGACAGCCAGGACTATTACACAGAGAAACCCTGTCTTGAAAAACAACAACAAAAGATTATGATCAGGGAGGAGGGGAAGGTAAAGGTTGTTTTCAAATAAAGTTTACATTTTACATGAAATCAGATTGACTCATCCAAAAATTATCCATCAAAGGGAAGAGTAGAGATGAAGTGAGATATCCCCATATGAATAGAACAGTTACATTTTGTTTCACACAATTTTTGTTTCTCAGCAGCTTTGAAATATCAGTGTTTCTTCAAACTCTGGCCATGATACACAGCATTGAGATGATCAATAACTCGACGTTGTTATCTGGAGTCAAACTGGGGTATGAAATCTATGACACCTGTACTGAAGTCACAGCAGCAATGGCAGCCACTCTGAGGTTCCTCTCTAAATTCAACTGCTCTAGAGAAACTGTCACCTTCCAGTGTGACTATTCCAGCTACGTGCCAAGGGTAAAGGCTGTCATAGGTGCTGGCTACTCTGAAATATCCATGGCTGTCTCTAGGATATTGAACTTACAACTCATGCCACAGGTAGGTTTTTCTTCTACTTTCTTCCATACATTGGTTTTGATCACATTTATTCTTGTGAAAGGACCAGGGAAATCCAGGAATTAACTAGGCAGTCATTTTTGCTATATCATGAACTACTTTCTGACTGTTTTTGACTTGATTTAGAAAAGACTCATATCTCCGAGGCCCTCCCCTGTTCTGTTTGCATAATAACATTAGCCAGGTTCAAAGAAGGCAATATAACTAAAACATCCCTGGGTGCTAACAGGAGTCAATATTCTTGTAAAGAGACAATTTGGGAAGATGCTATAGGAATCAAAGGGAAATGAGTTTATGATGAGTAGCTCCTGCTCTCCACCACCATGACCCAAAGATTCTGTTCTCTTCCAGGTGAGTTATGAATCCACAGCAGAAATCCTGAGTGACAAAATCCGCTTTCCATCATTTTTACGGACTGTGCCCAGTGATTTCTACCAAACTAAAGCAATGGCCCACCTGATTCGACAATCCGGATGGAACTGGATTGGTGCCATAACAACAGACGATGACTATGGAAGACTAGCTCTCAACACTTTTGCAGTTCAGGCCGCTGAAAACAATGTGTGCATCGCCTTCAAAGAGGTTCTGCCAGCCTTCCTCTCAGATAATACCATTGACATCAGAATCAATCACATACTGGAGAAGATTATTGCAGAAGCCCAAGTTAATGTCATTGTGGTGTTTCTGAGGAAATTCCATGTTTTCAACCTCTTCACTAAAGCCATTAAAAGGAAAATAAGTAAGATCTGGATTGCTAGTGATAATTGGTCAACTGCTACCAAGATTATCACCATTCCTAATGTTAACAAGCTTGGCAAGGTGGTGGGGTTTACCTTTAGAAGAGGAAACTTGTCTTCGTTCCATTCTTTTCTTCAAACTCTGCATCTGTATTCCAATGATAATAACAAACCCCTGCGTGAATATGCCATGCTTTTTTCTGCCTGTAAACACATCAATGATGGTGATTTGAGTCAATGCATTTCCAACTATTCTCAGCCAACTTTGACCTATGACACTACCAACGTCTTTGAAAACCACTTCTTCATGAGAAATGACTTCCTCTGGCATTATACTGAGCCCGGACTCATTCACAGCATTCAGCTTGCAGTGTTTGCCCTTGGCCATGCCATTCGGGATCTGTGCCAAGCTCGAGACTGCCAGAAACTCAACGCCTTTCAACCATGGGAGGTACTTATTTACATATAATTTGCATACCCAACCCTATTCCCCTACCATCATTCCCCCATTTCTCCTCGTCTTATTTTACAAAGAATCTATCATACCTACTCTTAATCTTATCCTTTCTCCAAGTGGAAACTGTCAGCCTTCTTATGATCTGCATTGCTAATATAACATTTTATTCTTGATGATAGTTATATTTTATGCTAATTTCTTTCCCTAAGACCCAACATTTTGCTTTATTTTCTGAGGAGATTCTGTTAATAGTGATATCTTACTTGGGTTTATGGATTACTTTCAGTGCTTTATACACATTATATTGTTTAATGATATCTTTACCCATAAGATTTTTTTGGTTTTTGATAAATACAATAGTGTTTCCCTATCTGAGATGTTCAGTACAATACATGTTTCAGATTAGAAATCTTAGGTATAGCCCAAAGACTACATGTAAAATTCATCTCTGTTTATGTTTGCCTTGTTGATATAACTCGAAGGTGATCTTATACAATATTTTTAGTGCAGCTATAGTATGCCAGTGAAGTCAATTGTAGAATTTTTTTCACTTATGGTATCAAGTTGGTGCTCGGAATTCAAGACTGTAGCATTTTGGATTAGGGATGCTCATCTTGTATGAGGAAATTAAAGACAAGAAGCACCACAATATGGGTGCAGTCCTGGTCTTTACACCCCCTCCATTGTGCAGCAGTGAGAATGGGTTATAATCCTGCCCTCTAGTTAAATGCTCTTACTATCATAAGTAGTATAGTCTCTGTAGGGGTTGAGGCTTGTGTGTTGCTATTTTAAGATTTGCTTTTTTGTTTTATTTGAATGAGTTTTTTTCTTCCTGCATGTATGTATGTACCCTGTGTGCATTCAGTGTCTGCTGAAGCCAAAAGAGAGTGCTGAATCCCCTGGAAGTGGAGTGAAAGATGGTCTTGACTCTCACCGTGAGCCACTACGTGGGTGTTGGGAAAGGAACCTAGGTCTTCTGCAAGAGCAGTCGGTGCTCTTAATTACTGAGCCATATCTTCAACCCCCTTGAGTCTTCTTCAAAGGAATGTTAGGGCAATTATAATAATCTAGATTTAAGTGGAACACCAAGTGTGCATAAATCAATGTTTTCCTTGTATCATTTTGGAAAAACTTAAAGTTTAATATGGCTTTAATTAGTGAAAAATGCATTTTCTTTTAATGAGCTTGAACAAATCATGTAGAAGAAAGTGCTTCTTTTAATAATAATGTTTACTTGTGAAAATAAAATTTCTCAATCATGTAAATTCAAAGCCAGACTTGAGACAATATTGTAATTGCAACATATATGTCCTTTAGAGTTATAAGTGAATAGAGGTTAGGATACAGTAAGACAATTTGGGTCATATAAGTGGCATCTAGAATGTCATTTGTATTTTTGTCATCATTACTTTTATTGTTGTTGCTTAGAATTGAAGCAATGGCCTTGTCCAAGCTAGTCATGTGCTAGTAGGAGCTCCATCCTACCCCTATCATTTATGTTTTAATCATCTACAATAGAAGCACTGATTACTGAACCAACCTGCTTGCACATATAGATGTATAATTTTCATGGTTTTTATTTGTTTGTCTTTATTTTGTTGTTGTGTTTGTATTATTTTGCTCTGGGATTCTGAGGTTTGACCTCAGGGCCTCATACATGACAGTCAATTTTTATTTATCACACATATATTTAAATCCTAAACCCAAACCCTAACTCTGAAACCTAGCACCTAAAACTTCTTAGTACCTATAATACAAGCATTTAACATTAGCCTAAGGTTTCTCAAAAGGATATTTTTCTCTGAGTGTGGGTCCTGATGATTGGCTGGTCTTCATACAATTTCAGTCTTAAAGTATCTTAAAGTCTCTGAATTTCGTTCATCAGATCCTAAGACAGTTTGTCAAGCAGGAATTGCCTTCATGGTCTTAAGACCAATTAACATATGAAAGTCTCCCAGGTGGCTTACCAATTCAGATGCTTATGGCCAGCAAAGGCCAGAAGTCCCAGAGGTCTAAGCACTCCAGAATCTCAGGGAGAATCCGTGTCCTCTCCAGACTCAAAACGGGTCCATGTCCTCTCCAGACTCAAAATGGGTCAACAACAGAGGGTGAAGCTTTCCGAAGAGATTGAAGCGAGTTCTCTGCAGGAGGAGGTGACACAGGCGGAGAGAAGCCCAGCTCTCTGTCTACATGCATCTTGACTTAAAGATCTTCGTCAGAGGCTTTCGAGCTCTTTTCAGGTTATGCCCCTGGGCTCAGTCTTTTTCAAAAGCTTTTTGCAGAGGGGCTTGAATTGACAGGCAGCCCAGAGACCTCCGGAGACCAAGATCTGAGGGCGGACACCTCAGGGAGCATGTCCTGCCCCCAGCCCTAAGATCAAAGAGGTCCTCAGTCCTTGGTGAGCTCCCAAGGACGTGTCACTTCGGAAGTAGGTCTTGTATCCTAAAGTCCAGCCTTATTCCAAGTTCCCTATGTTATTATATGCTAACACTAAACCCACCACACTCATACATACCAGAGAGAACCTTGAACCACGTATTTAAAAGTATTCATTTTAAAATTGTACTTATTTTTATTTTGAATGGATGCATTATCATTGTAATATTGTGGGGTATATATACTGCTCATTTTCAGGAACTTTTTGCTAAATAGAAAACCAAAACACCAATGACAATGTAAACGATTAGTGATTAGAGTCTTCATTAAAATTAAAACTCTTCTAAATAATATACACATATTTCTAATAATTTTTAAATATCTACTTGAAAGTATTTCCTTCGTACTACAAAACTCTAATGAGGAACTGGGTAATAAAAAAAAACCCTCTAAATTATGTTTTTTAGATCATTCTTCTTCCCCATACCACATTCCATATGGTATTTTCTCTACATTTCAATACTTTTCACCTCCGTCCTACAGAAAAGCACTTCTTGTTTAAGAAGCAGAATATCATAATGAAATGACTGAGCTGACTTTTAGAAATGAGAGGCTGAAAGACAGAAATGGAGATTAGTCATTGAATGTACAGGATACAAGAAAAAAGATACAAGAACCTCATAAACAAAAAGACACAGAAACAACTAGAGCTATTAATCTACTGAAGATCCAGGAAAGTATTTTAGTTCAGAAAAATATTTCAGAATTGAAATACTGAAGAAAAGACTTGGGAAAATGTAATCTAAACCTTTTATTTAAACACTAGGAATCTAAGGTTGATTTTTATGCCCCCAGAACGTTAATCTAGAAACAGATTGGAAAAGAGGAGGCAGGGTGAGGTGCTCCTTTTATCGTGATACAAGTAAGCCACATAAGGATCAGTGCCAGATTTGGGTGACAAGTCATGCAACCAATGATCTTTTGTAAAAAAAAAATATTTATAAGACATTAAATTTTAAAACAAAACATTAACATTTAGGATCCCTAATCAAGGATGCATTCCTAGTTGCTACACCTCCCTAGCAAAATGCCCTAATATTTATAAGATTCTTCGTAAGTGGTTTTAGGCCCAACTAAATTTAGATTGCAATGGAGTTTGGATAGTAATTAGGCTCTGTGTTTGGAGAGAACAGTGTTCAGGGACAGCACACAGTCATCCTGATTTTACATCAGCATATTTTTAATATTCTTTGGTTGTATGTGAATAGACCTTCTTCGTGCTAGAGATGGTGGGTTGGTTTTGGTTTATTTTTTTGGTTTTTTTTTTTTTTTCCTTCCATTTGATCCTATGAATGGCACATCTGAGATGAGAAAATGTCTAAAGCCATTCCTCATTTGTTTATTGAGGAAGCATTTGTTGGCTGCCTCAGTGTTCCCAGGCATTATGTTGAGAGAGTGCTGAAGATACCCTGGGGAATGAAAGAGAACTCCCTCCTACAGCAGTCAACATGGTATATAATCACATGGTTATTGGACTGGTTAGCACACAGGAAAGAATGCTACAGGATTTCGTACAAACATGAGATGGCAGCATAGCACATGACTGAGTTCAGAATTAGCAACTTAAAGAACATTCTCTAAAACCCCAGCATCTTCAGGGAGCAGAAAATATCATGGAATTAGAGTCTTGAAAGGAAGCTGAAAACAAATGAGGTGAGGGGCTCATATGATGTACTTATCAAAAGACTTTGCCAAATAGGACATCTCAAAATTTGATGTGCAATTGAATTGCCTTGGAACCTGAAACCTGTATTTTTAACAACAAATAGGATATGCTCCTGTTGCCGATACAGGGAGGCTGTAAGCTGTACTTAGGATCTGAACTATAGAAAGCAAAAACAGAGCCAGTTAAATACTTTTTAGGCTGCAGAATGATGATCTATATTACACTGTAGAAACAGCATTTTGGCTGATATGAATATTTGAGAGAATGGATAAAGAACAATTTGAATAGATTAGATGTTTTAAAAAAGAAAGAAAACACAGCAAAGATGCCACAAATGATTCCCAAACTGGGCACCTATTGGGTGTGTGAAAGTAAAAACATGGAGAAATATGGAGGCTAGTGGGGGAGCATATTGACATCCTATGTAGGAGATGCTGGATTTCAAGAATGTAGGAGACATGGAAGTATGCCAAGGTAGCTTCATATTAGTCTGGAAGTTGGGAGACACTTGAGAGTGACTTTTAGTTTTAAGGATAATAGTAGCTGATGATTTTTAAGTCAGTGTTTCTGAGATGGATCATTTTTTATGTCTATAATATCTGGGAAGGTCCACAGATCTCATGTTTTATGTTCTAACCTAAGGGAGTAGAAGAGAAAGTATACTTGGAGCCTAGTCACATAAGTTAGGGAAGGAAAAGAATTTAGAATTAAAGTGTTTGTCCTAGCTACTCGCAGGTCTAGCAGTGAAATGTCAATGTTGGTTTTCTGTGAGATTTTCTATGCCACAAAAAAAAAAAAAACTTAATTAAAGAAAAGGCTATGATTTGGGCACTAGGACAAAGACACAAGGCTACTTTTGTTGCTGTGCTCTAATTTGGTCACATGGGTACCTCTTCCCACAAACAGACCTATGTAGAGAGACAAGCAGGCATCAGGAATCAGAATACTTAGGGAAATGAAGTCCAAGATAACTACATGATGTCAATTAGTGTGAGCCCCTGACCTGTGTCCTTAAAAACAGAATAACAACATACAGAGGTGAATCCTCTAATAGAAATGTAAATTTGTCTCTAAATTCTGTGGTGTCGACTCAAATTTTAGTCTCCTTTGAAAAAAATAATTGATGGAAAATAGCACTTAATAATTTAAATGCTTAGAGTTCAAGTTCAATATTTACCTTAATCCAAAGTCAGTGTTCTGCCATATTTCCTAAGTAAGGGATGCACTGTTGCTTTCTTCTGACCTCTTTCCTGTAAGAACAAACATAAATTGTGCATGGCTATTATACCGCATGGCTGCTATTACCCAAATTGGGTAGCAAGCCAGGTAATTTTTTAGTTCCATTTCTTTCTTCTAGTAGTAAAAGAAACCTTTCTGTAACTTCAATTAGAAATAAACGTAGGGGTCGTTTTATTGTGTGCTCATCACTGAGACAGCTCTACGATGACAGCTGTGTGACACACTTTGCTCAGTGTTGTGGTGTTGAGGATGAACCCAGGACTTTATACAAGCTATGAAAGCACTTTGTCCTCTGAGTCACACCCAAAGCCCAGAGAATAAGGTGGCATTTCTGTTGTTAATTCCATCATGTTACATTCTGATTCATTCTGATTCTTTAAAGCATTTGATTTATACTCCCTAAAAGAAGTAACAAACCTGTAGGAACAAGTAAAAAAATCCAATCACACTTTGAGATTTTGCTAAGGGGATATATTTGGTCATTCGCATAGCTATAATAGATAATATAAAATATAAGTTAAATATAAAATATTAAAATTTAAGTTGATTTTTCTTTTAGTCTATTAACAAAAATAAAACATTTAAAATTAACCAAAAAGACATAGAGTAGAGTAATTCTACTAAGAATAATTTCTGCCTTGTCCCATAGATTTTTAATCCATCAAAGCCACATAGAACCACGAGTTTAGGCAACCAGTGGTCCATGATGAATCCATTGAGAGAGGGCACACAGTGGGCTTACTCATCAAGTAAACAGTACACTATATTCTCCTAGTTTCGACTCCAGTGTTCTTTCTCTACAGCACAAGCTCAATGTGGCTACCTCTATACAAATTGGGTAGCAAGGCAGGTAAATTTTAGTTCCATTTCTTTCTTCTAGCAGTAAAAGAAATCTTTCTGTAACTTAAATTAGGCATAAATGCAGGGGTCATTTTATTGTGTGCTCATCACTGAGACAGACTTAAGGACCATCAGAGAAAAAACTACAGGAAATACTTTACCATTAGTAGTAGACTAGTAATGGGAGTAATAGAAGGAGCCAAAACCACCCATCTACTCCAAAGAAGCCATTCTGAAAGTCTGCGGCATAGATACACGCAGGTGCTCAGATTGCAATTTCATAGGCTGGAAAACCTAACCTGCTTCTACAATTTCAGATGAGAAACCTTTGGCAGAGATGAAATCTAGAACCCAGTGTATGTGTCTGTGTGTATCTGTGTATGTGTGTTTTGGGGTGGGAGTTCTTTCTTGAACTGTTCTGTATATTTAAACATCCTCAAACAGAGATCAAGTCTCTTCTTTTTTCTTCTCATTTGAACTAATATTCTCGAAGATGCAGGGTCATCATGAGATAAAGGATGTACTGAAATGGTCCTGTCCAATGTTCACTCACACTTTTACCTTCCACAGCTACTTGACGTGCTGAAAAATGTGACATTCACTGATGGAAGGAATTCGTTTCACTTCGATGCGCATGGGGATTTAAATACTGGTTATGAAGTGGTGATCTGGAAGGAGGTCAATGGCCTCATGACTGTCACAAAGATGGCAGAATATGACCTGCAGCGAGATGTCTTCGTCATCACAAACCAAGAAGCAAAACAAGAATTCAGGAAACTTAAGGTGGTTTTGTCGTAGGCTAGCTTTACTAAATTTAAGACACCTAGTATCTCAACTGGAAAAGTCCTGATCTCCAGTAAGGCCTCCAGTGATCATCCTGCTGTTCACTGTCCCACCTTCCCTCCCTAAATTCTGTGGCCAGCTAGCAAAGCCCTCTTGTAGATGCTTTCGGTCCCTCTCCTTTCTCTTCTGAGTTCTCATTTCTCAACACCGGCAAATGTCAAGTCACTCCGTGCCCAACTCTGTGTGCATCCCCAAAGTTGATGAACTTGTGGCAGGAGAGGCGGGAAAACAAACCTCATGTTTGTTGCTCACTGGTTTCCCGTTGGATTTATGATCTGCAGTGTCCAGTGGACCTTCGGTGCTGCTGGGCAATCAATTGGACTGTTTCCTGACAGCCTTGAGTCTCTTTTCCTGCTAGTAAGCCACATTATACTCTTCTGTCACTTCACTCCATCTCCTTCAGTTGATCTCGCTTTCTCTCTGTTCTACAAACACGGAAGCAGTGGGAGAAAGAACTGTAGTGCCTCCTGTAGCAATCTGTGCCTGTGCTCCTCACTTCCATATGCTCCACATATGGACAGCCATGTCCTTCCTCAGGCAGCACCTCCACTTCACCAGTGGGCCCCAACCCTTCACATGCTTAAGGACTTCCTATGTTGACATCACAGTCTCCTGCATCCTCCACGATTGTCTCTTTTTTATTCCCCCCTCCCCCATATTCAAAAGGCAGCAACATCTTCTCCCATTTGACACCCAAGCCTCGGTATCTCTTTACAACAAAACTCCTTGAAAACATTAAAAATCTGGACTGGCCCCAATTCTTCTCCCTCCGTTCTTTTTAAGTTGTCGAGAATCTATCAAAATTGTCTGTCTAGCTCACTTACACTATATCTGACTATCGCCATAATTCATTTAACAGCCACTTATTCTTTCCTTCATACCATAAGCCTTATTTGCTTCCTAGACCCCATACTCCCCCAATATCTCCTGTGTCTCTAGCCACAGTTTCTCTGTCTCCTTTGTTGGTTCCTTATCTTTCCAATACCTCTAAACACTGGCCTGCCCAGGCTCAGCCCTGCTCTTTTTTGTCTGTTTAGTGACCTTATCAGGCTCCTGTCTTCAAATAATGTCATTCTATGGGAGGCTGGTGGCTTCTTGATTTTTATCTGTTAACTCAAATAAGTACTGGCTGCCTAACTGGCATCTCTACATGGTTACCTGTCTGACAGTTGTCCCCACTGACTGTCTCCAAAAGAAAGCTCTTGATATCCTTTCCCATGTCTCAGAAAATGGCAATTGTCCTTTGTCAGTTGCTCATGAGACTCTCTGATGGGATCCTTGTCGCCAGCTTGTCCCACAACACACTTGTCACTCTGCAAGACCCATTGCAAGTTTAACTTTCAAAGTGAGTCTGAAGCCTGCTTACCATTTTCCCCCTGGTTGTACCACTTCCACTCCACTGAAAGCCACAGCCCCTTTCACCCAGGTCAGTGTTTAAACTTTGTAACTGCTCCACCTACGCTCATACTCCCTCAGTCTGTTCTTAAGACATCATCCAGGAAAATGCAGCATTCTGCACAGAACTCTACCACAGCATCATGTTTGTGTCCAGATAAAAACTAGTGCTTTTTAAAGTGCTCCCTGTCCCACCTCTACTACCTCCCTGTCTCCAATACCTCCTCTCCTTCTATCTTCCTCTTAATTTTATTCACCTGAAATTCCATAGTCCTCACTCTTTCATGTAAACTACCTTTCTCTTAATGCAACCACTCTGCCCCTGCTGCATTCTATTTAAAATTGCCACACTGAACCAGGCACAGTGATAAGTTCCTGTAATCCCAGCATTTGAGAAGTTAAGACAGGAGACTCATGAGACTGGCTTAGCAGTGAGATCCTGCCTCCAAAAAAAAAAAAAAAAAAAAAAAAAAGTCACATCTAAGCTTACAATTTAGCTCAGTTGTCACACACACACACACACACACACACACACACGTTTAGAATTGTGTTGGATCACCAGAAGGAAATAAGAGGGAGAAAGGAAGAAAGAAGGAAAAAAGAGGGTAGGAAATAAAAGAGAAACAGAGGGTAGGAGAGAGGAAACCTTGCATTATCAAGCTATTTATTTCTAGTTACGTCCCTGTCTTTGGATTTTTTTCCCCTAGTCATCATCATCTCTCACTTTGTCCATTTTGCTTATTTTTATCTTTATTGTTGGCTTTGTTAATTAGAACTGAAGACCTTCCTGCCATGGCTCCAATTAGCAACATGGTTGGAACACTGGCAGTCACTCAGGAAATAGTGCATGGAAGAATGAATGCAATAATGTTAAGAGCCACTTTCTTCAACCACATTTCTCCTGGCAGATGTTTTAGTAAAGTAGAAGACCATTTCCTTGGAAGACAGAAATCCAGCCATCCTTTGTGGCCTTGCAATTGCTCCATCTTTTTTGTTATGGAAGCCATCACCCATTTTCCTCCGATGAGCCTCCCTTATACCAAGCACTGCAGCACACACTGGGCTTTTTAAACTATAATCTGCCTCACTTCCTCACTGAATAAAGAAGGGATTCTGTATTATTTTTGCAAGAAGCCCAATTTTTTCCATTGTTACAAGAATTATCTGCACTTTCCATCGGAAGAATCTGTGAGCCTGTGTGTCATGTGCTCTGAGGCAGGGGAGTGAAGCTTTAGGTACAAGAGTGAGGGTTTAGTACACAAGGGGAAGCACTGGCCACCAATGAGAGAACAAATCTTCCTTCCTGGTGGAGGCATTCATATATATCTAGGCTATTGTAAAAAACCAACAATATCTGAGTTCATTTGGTCAGATTTCAAGACCTACTTATCAATGTGTAGGCCAGTTGGAGTGTCTCTTCTAACTGTCCAAAAGGTCAAATGACTATACATCGAAAAGTTATACATGCTGGACTCATGCATTTCTTGTCTTGTATTTGACCTCTTTATGTAGAGGGAGAAAATGTACTGTGTTCCTAAGAAGGAAGGCTGCTCTTTTATTCCCCTTGATGATGTGTAATTATAACCTAAATTTACATAATTATTTAAATATTATCTTCAAGCAAATGTGAGATAGATATAGATAGATGTAGATAGATGATTGATAGATAGATAGATAGACGGACAGATAGATGGACGGACGGACACACACACAACATAGAATTTTATTCAGCCATAGAGAAGAATGGAATCCTGTCATTTGTAAGAAGATGAGAACTTTGAATATTATGTTAAGAGATATAAGCCAAACAGAAAAGTAAGCACTATATGTTCTGTCTTATATTTGAAAGCTTAACTAGACGAGCTGAATGAAGAGTAGTGACTGTTAGAAGTTTTGGGTGAGCAAAGGGGATATGGATTTGATTGCACACATTGGGTGATATATTGAAATACCATACTGAATGCTACCAAAAATAAAATAAAATGTTTTTACTATTATTTATATATTTTGGATTTGAAAGAAAATAACATCCTAACAGTTTTTCTAAATAATCCATTGCTTTGCTTTTCAAAGGTATACATCCTTATATGGCATGTTAAGAACTTTCTTCTAAAAGCAAAAAACTAGGGGATAGAGAGACAGACGAGTCAGTGGCTAAAAGTACTTAACTGATTTTCCAGAGGACCAGAGTTTAGTTCCCAGAATCCCCATCAGTGACTCACAGCTACCTGTAACTCCCACCAAGGGATGCAACATTCTCTTATGTCATCACACCACACCCACCCACACCCACACAGAGAAAGAGAGAGAGAGTGATTCATGCACATTAATTTTTAAAATCTTGTTAAAAAATGCAAAAGTCCTATTTTTTCTTGCAGTATTTTTCCTTCAGCATGGAATCAGAAATTCCCAGAACCCCATTTCATTTTTTTTTTTTTTAGTTTTACAAATATGTGTTTTTCCCTCTGCTGTGAGCTCTCTGAAAGAGCTATTTTCCATGATCTGCTTACAGAAGCCATAAGTGTCACCAGGCTTGGTGGTGAATGCCTTTAATCTAGAGGCAGAAGCAAATGAATCTCTGTGAGTGCAAGGCCAGCCTGCTCTACATAGTGAGTTCTGTACCAGCCAGAGCTACACAGTGAGACTCTGTCCTCAAAAAAAAAAAAAAAAAAATTATAAATGTGTTCCCTAAAGCAGTTTTCTCATCCAAAATATTTTGTATATTTTAAGCTTGTTCCTGCTTCATCAGGAGACCCAAAAACTTTAATGCTACGAAAACGACCAAAAATGCTTCTTGGTGGAGAACAGCTAGGATAATTCTCTTTTTAAATTATTTGGATTTCTTTTTCTTTTAATGTAGCAAATTCTATCTAAATGCTCCAAGGAATGCAGTCCTGGTCAAATGAAGAAAGCCACAGGAAGTCAACACACCTGCTGCTACAAATGTGTGAGCTGCCCAGAAAACTACTACAGTAACCAGACAGGTAGCTGCAGTGGATACCATACCCACAGTGACACCGCTGAATTATTTCTCTTAAGCTAACTTTTCTGTTTTAATCCTAGTTTTATCTTTTTTTTTTTTTAATAAGAGTCTTTCTAATTCTGGGTACCAAACCTTGGGCTTTATACAAACTAGGCCTGTGCTCCACCACTGAGCTACACCCCCAGCCCCTATTTTTATTTGTTCCTGTCCTTCAGTGACAGATTCTTACACAATTCAGTTAGCTTGGACAGGATTACAAGAATCATAGGTGTAGAGGAAGAAAATGGCCTTGAGTTATGTGTAATTCCAAAACCACATTCTGAACAAGGTCTGTAAACTGCCACCAATAATAGCACGGTCTTAAGAGACTGGTGTCTGTCTAGTTTATATAGATTTACTGAAGAGTCATGGCCCCAGGAGACCTTTTAACTTTCTCTATTACCCTTTCTCATCTTCCTCATCGCTTCCCGTTTACCTTCCTCTCCCACTTTCTTTGGGTTCTTGGTAGGTTTTATTTGAATAAGTAAACAGTATGACCTCCCTTGAGCTTGTTTTTTATACAGTGTTGTAGACAACCATTTAGTTTAAATGCTTGCTGTGTTACTGAGCTCCTTTCCTTTGTAGACATGGATCACTGCCTTTTATGCAACAACGAAACCCACTGGGCCCCGGTAGGGAGCACTATGTGTTTGGAGAAGGAAGTGGAGTATCTGGATTGGGATGACTCCTTGGCTCTCCTCCTCATCGCCCTCTCCCTACTAGGAATCGCTTTTGTTGTGGCCATTGGCATAATATTTACAAGAAACCTGAACACCCCCGTCGTGAAATCATCTGGGGGATTAGCGGTCTGCTACGTGATGCTCATCTGCCATGCCCTTAACTTCGCCAGCACCGGCCTTTTCGTTGGAGAACCACAAGACTTCGCGTGTAAGACCAGGCAGACCCTGTTTGGCGTGAGCTTTACGCTCTGCGTCTCCTGTATTTTGATGAAGTCCCTGAAAATTTTGCTAGCTTTCAGCTTCGACCCCAAGCTGAAGACTTTCCTGAAGTGCCTCTACAGGCCAGTCCCCATTGTCCTCACCTGCACCGGCATTCAAGTGGCAATTTGCACGCTCTGGCTGGTCCTGGCAGCACCTGCTGTGGAGGAGAACACCTCCTTGCCTAGAGTCATTATCCTGGAATGCGAGGAAGGTTCTGCGCTTGCATTTGGCACCATGCTGGGCTACATCGCAGTCCTAGCCTTCATTTGCTTCGTATTTGCATTCAAGGGGAGGAAACTTCCCGAGAATTACAACGAAGCCAAGTTCCTGACCTTCGGCATGCTGATTTACTTCATAGCTTGGATCACGTTCATCCCTGTCTACGTTACCACATTCGGCAAGTATTTGCCCGCTGTGGAGATTATAGTCATTCTGATATCCAATTACGGGATTCTCTGCTGTACATTCTTCCCCAAGTGCTACGTTATTCTTTGCAAGCAAAAGACTAATACCAAATCAGCCTTTCTCCAGATGGTTTACAATTACTCGTCTCACAGTGCGGACAGCCTTGCCTTGAGTCATGTTTCCCTGGATTCCACTAACCAAGATACCACAACAACCAACTCTATGCCTGGTAACAAGGCTGTAGCCTATCAGAACCGCAACCATCTTTCTGCACTCGTGGGCAGGGAAAGGGCTATGAAAGTGTCTAAATCTCTGTATCAGAAAAGAAGTTCAAGCATATGAGTGAGTTCTCAGGAGATGCCACGCTCCCCAATGAGCTGTTTCTAGTCTTTGCTGCAAATTGTGTATTTACTTTCCCAGCAAATACATCATGTGTGTGTGTGTGTGTGCCTGTATGTGTGTTTATTAACATTTGATTGAATACTCTGTTTAATTATCTGCTAATAAAAATAAATAAAGTTTCAGTATTATTCTCCCTTTGCTTTCTATTACTTCCTTCAGTCTTTTTCTTGACCAGCCTTCCTCTTAGGCAATTCAAAGTCAATATATAACTCACCAGGACTTTCCTATCCCATACTTATCTCACACTTCTTTGGTTCCTACTGCTTTTTCAAGCATTGTGACTGTCTACTGCAGTTGAACAAGCTTTTGGGCAGTTACTATGTATCAGGTAATATACTAAATGCAAAAGAAAAGTCATCACAATGGATCATTCCTGGTCTCAAGGAGCTCAAATTCTAAGGGAAGACAGTTACATACAGATATCTTCAATCACTATAAAGATTTGTAATGTGGACAGAGAACTGTGACAGTACAGAGTAATTACAGTCACCTACCAAGGGAGATGAAGGCAGGGATTAGAAGGGTGAGTAAGGGATGTGGTATCACATAATGCTCTAAAATATGGCTGGGCATTAGCTAGGTAATCAAAGAATGCACAGAAAGGGGGCAAGCAAGAACTGCAGTAGAAAGGTAGCAAGAATACATGTACAGGGATGGCATCCACTCTGCCACTGCATGTGAATCTTCTCCAGCATGTGGAATTGGGCTACCTGGGGCTCCTTACCAGCAAGGTCAGTCTTTATCTTGCTGGCAGTGGTGGCTCTCACAGTGTCTGTCTGGGTGATCATTGGCTCAGAATTCTTCATTAGAGAGACCATTCTGGTACAAGGTGGAAGATAATCTTTTTTTTTAAACATTTATTTATTTATTTGTTTATTTATTTATTTGTTTGTTTGTTTGTTTGTTTATTATGTATACAGTATTTGCTCTACATATATGCCCGGGCAGATCTCAATGTAGATGGCTGTGAGCCACCATGTGGTTGCTGGGAATTGAACTCAGGACCTTGGGAAGAACAGTCAGTGCTCTTAACCTCTGAGCCACCTCTCCAGCCCGAAGATAATCTTATTAAGAGCAATCAGGATCTGTCCCAGGAAACAGAATAGAGGCTGTCTTTGTATGTGTTCTCAAGCTAGAAAGGAAGTGGCCATTTATACTTCACACTGCTGGTGAAGGGTGAGTTATAAGGTTCTAGTTCAAAGGCTTATTTGAAGATGATAGAAGATACAAGAGGAAGTGTAGAAGGGAAAATGCTGAACTTGAAGTGGTGGAAACAAGTCAAAGATAATATCAAGCATTTGCACAGACATAAGACTGAGCTAGTGGACAGTAGTCAATGTGGGCAATAAGGAGTCAGATGCCAGATTCCTATTACTTTTATCTTTAAAGAGCAGATCAAACAGGGCTGCCCAGGGGGATGGGGACACCCTGTTGCTCTTTCAGAGGATCCAGGTTTGGTGTCCAGCATCCATATGGTGGCTCACAACCACCTGTAATTCTAGCCCTGGGGATCCAATACCCACTTCTGACCTCTGAGGACAAGAGGCATGAACATGACACACATACCTACATGCAGACAGAACACTCATACTCATTTTTTAAAGTCATAAAATAAGTAAACCAAGAAAAATGCTTAACCACATAAATGCATATATGAGACTTTGTGTTAAACAAAACAAAAACAGGGCTGGAGAGAGAGATTGCTCTGCAGTTAAAAGCTTGCTGTTCTTGCAAAGTACCAAGGTTCAGTGTCCAGCACCCACAGTGGGCTGCCCACAACCATCTACAATTCGAGCTCCACAGGACTCAATGCTTTATTGTGGCATCCCCAGAGACAATAAAATACACATAAATATAAATAAAATAAAGTAAAACAAGTCTTAAGCGTACCCCCGCCCCCCAAACAACATTGCCCCATCTGATTTTCTCTTTACCTACTGCTGTCTTTTTTCCTCTTTTTACAATCAAAGGGGTAATGGAATTGTTGTCATGTTGGTTACTTACTAGTGACATGTTTGTTCTGAGAACCACTGCATTGTCACCTTGTTAGACCACTTTGCTGCAGTAGTTCACAGAAAAATCTCAGTAATACTTTATCTCCTATATTTAATTTACAATTTTGTGTCTGTTGAAATGCCTCTTCCTGGTTACTCTATGGCTTTAGGACTCTACATTCTGATATGAAGCTTTTCAGTCAGTTGCGCTGTCCCCAGCAGTGTTGGTCTTCTTTGTTTCTGTTTCCTGACTTAACTGTTTTAAGTGTGAATATTTGAACAGTTGTGTCTTCAAGCAGCACATGTGTCCTCAATACACTCTCTCCTGTAATATTATCATTTCCAAGTCTGTACTTTGACCTAGATAACTCTCCAAACCACATCCCTGGACAAGATCAGTCTGTGGCTAACATACCCACTTCTCTTGCTGAGACTTAATAGTCAGTATATCTAAAATGAAATAAATGTTTTACTTTCTTTTCATTCTTTTTAAAAATGTTTATTTATTACTTCAAGTTACATCTCCATCACAGTGCCCTCTTTCCACCCCTCCCAGTCCCATCTCCCCTCCCCCTCCCTCCTATCCTACTCCTCCAGAGTGGGTCCCTACATATTAGTCCCCCACCCCAGTTCAGCAGTCATATGAGGGCTAAGAGCCTCTTCATATACTAGGGGCTTACATGGCAGCACCACTAGGGCAAAGTGTCTCATTAACAGGTAACAAAGTCTATGTTCCTGTTCCTTTTGGTGTGTTGATTGTAGAATAGTTATCCTGTACTATATGGTTAATTCTCAGTTTCTATTTCTCACTATGCTACACTACAGTGCTGGACTAATTTGAAAAATGGGATTAATTCTTTAACCACATTGTCTATTTGACTCTCTTATACCTTTCGATTATCTTGAATCTTTTGTTTTCTTCTTCCTTTACTTTCTCAACACTTTGCCATCGCCTGCAAGGCAAAATGGCACATGCCTTTAACCCTCTACTAAGTAGGGAGGCAGAAAGATAGATGTGAGTTTGAGGCCAAAACAGGTCTAATTACAAGCCAGCTAGGACTGTAGAGTGTGACCTAGTCTCAATAACACACACACACGCACACCCACACACACACACACACACACACACAGAGAGAGAGAGAGACCACTTGCTGTACAATCTGTCACTGCTGTACTCACTTCGTTAATCAAGTCTTTCATCTCCTTTTCTATAAATTGTTACAACAGCTACTGATTTGACTTTGATCTCAAATATTTTGCTGTCAACAGAAAAGATCACTCCATAAACCTTGTGTTTATTTATCACTAGTCCACAGGGAGGAGATTTTCGTGTTACTCATGTATTCCAAAGCTTGCCGTGAGCCAAAGGACCTTATCTGGAGGTCTAGGCTCTCCAAAGTCAGCAGGAACTTCTGCTCCAGTCCTTTGGTGCAGTCATCGTAGAACAGCAACGTGCCTGGGATAGTCCCCATCATGCTGCTTCATCCCTCCAAGGGAGGGATCCCTCTCGGTGTCTTCTCTACCTGTTATGCTATGAGGTGCAGCTAAATCCACCAGACAGTTTACAACTATTTCCTTTTCTACCAAGCCCGATTTCTGCCTTCACCACAGCACTTATTACACGCCATTGCATTCACTTGGGTTGTGTTTATTTATTTAGCTAATATCTGCTGAGTGCCTACACGTACCAAGAATAATCTAAACATAAGAAATATCAAAAACACTAAATGACGGGCAAGTTCTGTGGTCTCAGAAGTTTGCATTCCAGTATCTGCATCATTTTGTAGTGAGAGAAATTCTGGCATCTGTGTCTGCCCCTCCACTGCCATTACCAGCGTTACCTCTTCCATGACCCCACTGTCACCTCTTATAACTTCAGGTCTCTGGGGCTGGGAGAGCCTTGCTCAGGATTCTCTCCTAATACACAAAATGCATCGCTGTACATCAATCCTTCTCAAGTAGTTCCAACACTAGCATTCTCCTAGTGAGAAAATTTTGACAACCTCTCACTGCATTCACAAGTAAATTTTACTTCCTTGCTAAGCAATAGACATTTATTTTAAAAAAGAATAGAGGTGGGGGATGATGGTTTGTTACTCAGCCAGGATTTATTCATATACAATATGGTGATGCTGGACTGGAGAGATGGCTCAGTAGTGAACAGCACTGACTGCTCTTCCAAAGAACAGGGACTCAATTCCTAGCACTCACAATGATCTGTAACTCTAGTTCTAGGGGGCCTGGTACTACTTCTGGTCTCCTCAGACACCAGGGATGCAAATGATGGACCAATGTACATGTAGGCAAAATACCTAGAGATATATAAATTAAGATTTTTAAAAACCAATATGGTGGTGTCATCTCATGATTGATAAGGGAATACATTATTGTGATGCACAGAAAATGCTAAGAAATGACTATCCTGTTTTTGGTTTCACTGGTTCATAACTCTGTTGACATGAGAACAATTTCTCCTGTTGATATGGACCAAAGCTGCAGGAAGGCTTCCAGATTCCTTAGTTGGTCACACAAAAAAAAATTCCCAGCAGAAGGGCACCCACAGAACAACAAAAGAAACATTGTTCCATGCAAACTCTGAAATTTACTGTAGTTACAGAGCTCCCAGACTTTATCCCAGAGGAGTAAGAAATGAAGTTCCAAATTATTTGAAACTGAAACTGCATCCTTATCACCAGTCAGCAAGTAAGACAAAGGCTACTTTTGAACTATTGAAGCTCTTAGATTCAGGTGATAAGCTTTTAAATTTTCTTTTGAAATAAAGGATTTATTCCCTTGTAGTACAAAGGCAATACCAACATAAGTTTTTAATACAAAAATAAAAGCAAGAAAGACACACAAAAAAGTGTATCCACAATACCAACCAGCCAGCAGTCTGCCAGCTCCTTACAGATCATCCTGGTAAAGCCAGAGTCATTACTCGAATGGATACTTTGCCATTCGTCAAAGCCAACTGATTTAGAATTCAGTGCACTTAGGATCCAGTGTCAGAATAATTCAAATGACTATCCTCTTAACCTGTCCACAGAGACTTACATGGCAAAATATTTTATTAGTAACATAGGGTGGAGGTATAATCCACATCACACACACACAGTTTTTATTGTTAGGAAATCACAAGTCAGCTCAGGTTTGATAAGGTTCTCAGGAGCAAAGTCCAGCATATTATCACCAGTGTTATCTTAGATTTCATATAAGGCCACCCACAAATTTGAACTCAATAAATGCTGAAAGAGCCATCGAGATATATATTCATTCTTAAAATCTCAAACTGCACAGTAACTTCATGATGTCTTTCCAGATTTCTTCTCTCATACTACAGAAACACTATAAGAATTCCAAACAGCTAGCTCATAAAACAGTTGATTGCACAGTGCTCAAAGTACCAGTAAAAATAAAGCAGAGCTAAATAAAGATGTAAAGAAGTTTTAAAACAGAAAGCTTCCATCATTACATTGCAGTAAAGGACCATATTGCCTTTGTAATTCATTCACTTCTTTCTCTCTCTCTCTCTCTTTCTTTCTTTCTTTCTTCCTTCCTTCCTTCCTTTTTTTCTCTTTTTTTGTATTCATACATTTTACTTTTGTATGGAAAGAAAAGATTTATTTCAGTTTACACTTTCAGGTCACAGTTCATTATTAAGGGCAGGAATAGTAAAGCAGGTACTGAAGAGGAAACCATGGGTGGTTTACTGGATTGCTCTCTGACTGGTGCTCAGCTGGCGTTTTTTATTAGGTCCATCTGCCCATTTATGGTGCCACACTGCCCCACACACACTCCCATCAACCATCAATCAAAATAATCTCTCATAGATATGTCCACAGACCAATCTGATCAAGGCAATCCCTCAGTTGAGATTCCCTTCTCACAAGTGACTCTCGGTTGTGACAAGTTGACAAAATTAACCAGAACAGGATGGTCCTGCTTAACTACACTGCAGCAGTGACCAGAATAACAGCAGCAATCATTCAAGCTTGACAAGCTGATGTACACAAAATTCTGAAATTAGTAGTCCCCACCCTAGAACTATGTCCAGGAATGACTTTCAAAACTATAAAACATAAAGTGAAATATGAATCACAGAAATCAAAGCTACATTTCTACTCAACTGTTTAATTTCACTTGTCTTGTTTGGTTTTGGTTTACTTTGTTACAGATGATTCTCTTTATTATTGAAAATCCATAAAATATATTTTGATCATATTTTGATTTCCCCTCCCCATTTCATCATAGAGCTTTCCCACTCATCCAGTTCACACCTTCTTTCTCTCTTTAGAAAACAAACATGCAGCTCTCCTAATTATCCTAAACAGTTTGTGACAGTTTCTATCAATGGGCCAAAACTTCACATTGCATTTTTAAGCTTTACCTAGGTACAATACCTTAAAAAGGGTTAACTTTAATTTTGTATCAATATACAAAGATCAATACTGATGTAGCCAAATATAATCTTAATTTTGTATCAATAAAGAAAGATTGATTCCAATGTTAGGAATTAAAAGGATATTCTAGTTCTAAGAAGATGTTTTTAAGTTAGTAATGCAAGTTAGGATGAAAAATGAGTTAGGTATAGAACTTTAAACTCATGGAGATAGATAGATAATAGAATATTGATATCAGTTGCCAAGTATATATGGACTGGACATTGGGAATGCATGTTATACCTTATAATTATTATACCAATAATTGTGACCTAATTATTTAAAAAAATTATGAATTCTGGGAGAAGGGAGAGAGGTGGGAGGGTGGATCCGGGAGGGGTGGAAGGAGGGGACTGTGATGGAGATGTAACTTGAAGTAATAAATAAACATTTGAAAAAAAGAAAAGAAAACAAACATGCAAATAAAAAAGCAAACAAACAAAAATTTAAAAAAGAAAAAACATGAGACATATAAACACATACACACATAGACAACACACACACACACACAAATCTATGAAAAGACAAAATCAGAAACCATAAAAAATGCCAAAAAAAAAGCAATATAAGAAAAAAATCTACAAAAACACTATTGAGCTTACCTTGTGTTGGTCATCTATTGCTGGGCATAGGACCTTTGCTTTAGTGTGGTTTAATGGTTTATACACCCACAAAACTTAAATATCTCATTGAACATAGAGAAGCTGAACTGGTGTCTAACTACAGCCTTCACCCCTGTTGACTAGTAGTATTCATAGTACTGGAAGGTAGTCTGCATGCTATCAGAAGAGAAAGTTAAGCAGCAATCCAGCTACAAACCCTGTGACCTACAATGATGGGCTGAAAACTTGAAACTAGATAGTCCATGGGCATAGAAGTTTGGAGAAAGTAGTTGCCAGTTGGAATTAGCTTCTTGGTTAGGGATAACAGCTCAAGTCCACTTCCCCTCTCAGCCCTGGGACCACTTCTGGCTTGAGCCTGGGGAAGACTTCTGTGCTTACAGTCTCTTCATATGTGCATTATCAGTCCTGTTTTGTCTGGAAGACACGGTTTCCTTGATGTCCTCCGTCCGCTCTGACTCTTGTACTCTTTCTGCCTTCTCTTCTGAAAATATCCCTGAGCCCTGGGTCAGTGGGCAGAGCTTAATGCAGACATCCCTTTTAGAACTGAGTGTTTCAAAGTCTCTCACTCTCTGCACATTGTATAGTTGTGGGTCTCTGTATTAGTTCCCTCCTATGGCAAGAGGAAGCCTCTCTGATTATAGCTGAGTGATACACTGATCTATGGACATAGAGTTTTATAAGGAATCATTTTATTTTTGTGTTCGTTCGTTAGCGGAACAATAGTATTTTGTTTTCTGCTATGCCCATGGACTATCTAGTTTCAAGTTTTCAGCCCATCATTGTAGATCACAGGGTTTGTAGCTGGGTTGGTGCTTACCTTTCTCTTCTGATAGCATGCAGACTACCTTCCAGTACTATGAATACTAGTCAGCAGGGCTGAAGGCTCTACTTAGACACCAGTTCAACTTCTCTATATTCAATGAGATAGTTTTGTCCTCAGTAATAGAACCTTACCATCAGCTTGTGGAAAGCCTGAGTTGTTTGGGGGTTTCCATGGGGACCTTTTGGCCAACAATTTAATTAGATGTAAGCCATTCCAGGAACTGGAAGTTTTGCTTGTTGGCAAAAGATGTCTAGTTGGTGTATTGTCCCCTCTGTTATTTCCCTTTTAGATTTCATTCATATGTGTATTTTTTAAAGTTTCTACAGTAGTAGATTTAAATATGACCCCTCAAATGACCATCAGTATTAGTTGTCCCTTCCCATTTCCTTTCGTTCTCCCCCTCCCCTGCATAATCTTTCCATGACAGTCTGTCCTTGTTTCTCCATAACTGTCTGCTCTATTTCTCCTTTTTTTTTTTTTTTTTTAGAGATCCTCTCCTCTCCCCTAGTCCTTTACTCTATACCATACCTGGTTATAGTATGGTTATACAGTTTGTAGCATGCCTTCTGAAGGCTTAAAAGCTAGCATCTACATGTGAAAGAATACATACTACATTTGTCTTTGGGGCAGTGGTCTAAGTTACCTTACTCAGGGTGATTTTTTTCTAGCTCCATTCATTTATATATGTATTTCATGATTTTGGACTTTTTTAACAGCTGAATAATATTTCATTGTATAAAGGTACCACATTTTCATTGTTTATTTATCTATTCATGGACATAGGATATAATTCCAATTTCTGGTTAGTAGAACAGAGCATCAATAAACATGAATGAGCAAGGGCCTTTATAGTAAGCTAGTATCCATTAGTATTTTCCCAAGAGTAAAACAGCTGGATCTTGAGGTGGATCTATCCCAAGCTTCCTAAGGAACCATCACACTGATTTCCATAGTGACAGTACAAGTTTACACTTACACCAACTATGGATAAGTGTTCTCCTTACTCCACATCCTTACCAACATGAGATATCACTTGTTTTATTGATCTTTGCCATTCTGACTGGTGTAAGATGAGATCTCAAAGTAGTTATGATTGGAATTTCCCTGGCTAAGAATGTTGAACATTTCTTTAAGTGTTCCTCAACCATTTGTGTTTTATCTTTTGAAAACTCTCTGTTTAGTTCTATACCCCATTTTTCATTGAGTTATATCTTTTCTTAGTGTACAGTTTTTAAAGGTCTTTATATATATATATATATATATTAGATATTAACCATCTATCAGATGTAATTGGTAAAGAACTTTTCCAATTCTGTAGGCTGCCACTTTGTCCAAATGATAGAGTCCTTTGCCATACATAACCGTTTTCACTTTCATGAGGTCCCAGTTATTATTTGTTGATCTTAGTGCCTGCACTAATAGTATTCTACTCAGAATGTCTATTTTTCTGTGCCAATGAGCACAAAGCCAGTCCCCACTTTCTCTTCTATCATATTAAGAGTATCTGTCATTATGTTGAGGTCCTTCATCCATTTAGAGTTGAGTTG
Source organism: Lophiomys imhausi (assembly GCA_907164525.1). Classification (NCBI taxonomy): domain Eukaryota; kingdom Metazoa; phylum Chordata; class Mammalia; order Rodentia; family Muridae; genus Lophiomys; species Lophiomys imhausi. The sequence goes on from CAJQZJ010004824.1 coordinate 2,186,280, forward strand.
TGTTCAGGGTGACAAATATAGTTCTATTTGCATTCTTCTGCATGCACCTATTCAGTCTGATCAACACCATTTGTTGAAGATGCTCTCTTTTTTTCCATTGTGTATTCCTGGCTTCCTTAAAGTGTGTTAAACCAGCGTGTTTGGAAAGGGCTTGGACTGGCTCCTTCTAGGTGCTTCAGTGAAAGACCTCTCCACCAGTTTGAACCACAGAGCACCTTATATCACTATCCCATGCATGAGGAAAATCTCTTTGAGCCAGGGATGATAAAGTTCAAATGAAAAGTGAAAGAAAGCTTAATGGTGAATGGAGAAAAGAGGGTGTGTGTGGGAGAGATAAATAGATGATAGCAATAGAGAGATACATACATATATGCATACATTCATAGATAGATACAGAGATAGATGGTAGAGCTAGATGATAGAAGATAGAGATAGATGATAGATATAGATTGACATAGATAGTAGATGGATGTAAATAGATATAGATAGATAGATAGATGATAGATAGATAGATACATGATAAATGGGCAGATAGAGAACCATGTGAAAGCCATGATTCAGCTGTAATTAAAGCTATGTGTCTCCACTTCCTCCTACCTGAAATCTGCAGAGTCTGAAGCTAAAGAGTGAGTACTAGAGGACTTGTGCTTCATATGATTCATTCTATTTTCTGATTTAGAACATGAAGTGCCTGGATGAAAATGATGTCAAATTTCCCCCTGAGTCTAAATTCTACAGCTCCAGATCCATTATAAGATCTTTAGGAGAGGGGCAGCACTGTACCTGTTTTGGTGTCCTGAATTTCTGGCAGTTATTAGGCTCCCAGTTACTGTTTTTGACTTTACACTGAAATACATCTATCCTGCTCTAAAGCTGTTATTACTTGACTTACACTTCTCCTCCTCTGTATCCCCAGCGACATGCAGCATCCGGTGCATGATCACAGTTTTACCTCTCCTGAGAAAGTGTTGTAGTATGTTGGTTAAATTAACAAATGTGTTTAATCTTTAGAAGAAAAATACAGCCGGGCAGTGGTGGCGCACGCCTTTAATCCTAGCACTTGGGAGGCAGAGGCAGGCGGAACTTTGCGAGTTCGAGGCCAGCCTGGTCTACAAAGTGAGTCCAGGACAGCCAGGGCTACACAGAGAAACCCTGTCTCGAAAAACCAAAAAAAAAAAAAAAAAAAAAGAAGAAAAATACATATAGTAGTGTTTGTCTGATATCACAGAGACTGTGATAATCCCAGAGAATTATCCCCAATAATTCCACAACAGTTAACTTAAAGAATTTATCTCTGCTTTCTGCTTGCACTGCTTCTGGAAAACAGAGACGATTTAAAAGTTTTTTTTTTAAAAATTTATTTATTCGAGGGAGCGAAGATGGCGGCGACCTACACTGACGCATTCTGAACGCGGGGAAAAAAGAGCCATAAAAAACACAGAGTTACTGGGCACTGTGCAAAAACTGGAGGGGCTAGACCCCCCCCCCCCCGGGAACGCTCACAGCTCCCAAGGGACTGTTAAAAGTCCCAGGGCAAGGCTCTCCCCATCTCTCACAGACACGGAGGCCACTAAACTGGGGACTCGGGAACTCCCATTTGGAGAGGCGCCTGGTAAGATCGATCCCAACTTACAGCAGACAGAATCAGGGTCCACTTGGCCATAGATCGCTGGCCTATTGGGCTCCCCACACATCAGGCTGAACTTATACCCACTTAGAAAAGGTTGCGAGATAGTGGAAGCCTTAGCAAGGAACAAACAGGGGGCTCAGCGGGTGGTCCGCAGCAGCCGCTTGTAAAGCGGAGGGCGGGAGGTTCCGAGAGAGCGCAGGAAGCAGGGAACACAAAGGCAGGCGGGAGGGGCCAAATCTCCCACACTCAGGATAGCGCAGCTGGGGAGAGAGCACTGCTGGCAGGGCCAAATTCCCGCCAGTCCACGGCAGGTCATCTAGGGAGAGAGACAGGCGTGGGTGGGACCAGGGGTCCGTGCACCCACGGCAGAGCTGCTGGGACGAGAGGTGCACTCAGGCAGCCGGAGGATCTGGGGCTTGGGGTACCCACGGGACCGTGGCGGCGCAGACAAGAAGGGAATTAGACACAGGGTCCAGCCCTGTGGCGAGAAGACTAGAGAGAAACCAGAAATCGGGATCATAGCTGTATCCTGGAAAATCCAGACATATCAGGTGTGGAGCCAGACCCTGTCAGCCTCCGGGACAACAAACAAAGCCCACAGAATTTGTGCCTGGGCAAACAGGCCCATATCATCAGAACCATTACAGGCTGATAACTCAGAGTGCAACATAGAGTAGTCTGAATTGGGAGCAGTGAAACAATCCTGGTTCATTACTCACAACCTGGGAATACGCTGCACCAGATCACAGTGCCTCTGGCCATTAAAATCACAGTGACCTTGAAATCCCCCTGTAAGCAACGACAGATAGCCAAGTAACTCGTCCCCTGCACCAAATCATCCACTGTGGTTCCAAACACAGAAAACAGACAGCTAAATGCATCCAATGGTGAAAGGTCAAAAAAAAATAGAAATCAAGGAATTATGACTGCAACAAAGCAGAACCACCCTAGCTCATCCAATTCGGATGACCACACACCAACAGAAACACATGAAAACATTGACAACTCTGCAGTATGGAAAGTGATAGAGTCCCTGCAAGAAGAACTTAAATCTATGAAGGAATTCAAGGAAACCACAATTCTACAAATCAAAACAAGGAACAACACCATTAAAGAGCTCCAAGCCAAGGTGACAGAGCTTGAACAGGAAAAGGAAAAGGCCATGAAAGATTTTCATACAAAAACAAGCAAGCTGGAGAAGGAAAT
>CAJQZJ010004824.1:2199115-2213337 GCA_907164525.1 Lophiomys imhausi
ATTTAGTAATAAGTGTTAAATAATAATTTAAAAGTTCGGTTTCAAAGACATGACTCCTTTAAGTCACTTCTTTAAGTTATCCACATGTAAGTATAACAATGCAGGTACACATAGAGAGAGATACATAAATGTGATTTGAAAAGCTAAAAAATATGTATCTGGCCTATCACATGAGCTTATTATAAAGATCAAAAGATAACACAAGACTAGAGAGATGGCTCTGTGTTTAAGAGCGCTTGTTCTTGCAGAAGGCCTTGATGGGGTAGTGTTAAGCATTCTAAATGTTAATTAATTGGTCCTGTTTGCTGTCTGTTACATTGTCTCGATTTGGTTAAATAAATGCTAAGGCCTGAGATTGGGCAAAGACAGAGAAAGGTAGGAATTCCTGAGATTAGAACAGGAAGCCTGCACTTTAGACAGAGTATTAATTCACTCCAGCCAGGAGCAGGAAGAAGGAGGACACACACCATGGGGTAGATGAAAGAAGATCATTCCACATGGCCAGGAACATTGGCATAGAGTGGAGAATGGCAGTTCAAGGGAGACCTATGTATATATGGAGTCATATTTGGGTAACAGAATTAAGAGCTGGCTTAGGTGGGCCAAGATTGCTCAATTCAGGCCAAGGCTTGTTAATATCCATGAGGTCTCTGTGTGCTCATTTATAATGGCGGGATAAGGATTAACAACCACCGAACCAATTAACTATAATATAAATACTGATAAATAATTTAATTAGCTTTTTTTTTTCACAAGGCCTGGATTCAGTAATGGCATCCCCAGCATAGTAACTCACAATTGCCATTAACTCCAGTTTGAGGGATCTGATGTCTTCTTCTGACCTCCATGGACACCATATATGCACATGGTGCACATATATACATGAAGCCAAAACACACATGTACATAAAATTGAAAATAGAGCTAAAATTTTTTAAAGATAATGCACACTGAAGTATTTGAAAGCTGTACATCACTTTTCAAAATATTATTACTGTCACCACTGCTATAGCGTTTGTTTTCACAGCAGTGTTGTGGGCGCAACTCTAAGGAGGAAGTTGAGGAGCAGCAATGTTGAGCAACCTGCTTATGTTCACACAGGTTGAAATTAATTCCCATGTATGACCTACCAGAAGAGCTGTTCACACACAGTGAAACTGAGCAAAAGATTTCCAGAATTCTATACAAACATTTCCCCCATGTCGTTACCCTACACTGTTCAAACTCGAAGAGAAAGAAGAGACAGAGAATAAATCATCTTACAGACAGCCTAGGGAAAAGATCCTGCTCCCATCACAAACCTGCTTCTCCAATGAGACAAAACAAGGAGGAAAGAGTGCATTCCAGTACACTCACACACGAGCAAGGAGATGGGTGTGCTCAGCATGACCAATATGTGATTACAGACATGGGTAGTATCATACAAAATAAATGAAAGGACAAGCTAGAACAATTCCATTTACTAAGCCTATCTGGAGGCAGCCTTTGGTTTAGAAATCCCACAGTTACATATTTGAACCTCTAAAACCAGGTTCTTTCCTGTTCAGAAGTGGTTTTATAAGGTGTTCTTTACAATAATCCTCAGATAATAGAAAGTTTGGAAAATTGAAGAATTTAAACATCTGTAATTAAATAAATTATGGTATACTTTCTCAGTAAGAGGCCATTTTTAAAAACATTTTAAACCTGGGGTAAATTTACATGAATAGGAATTTAAAGGCCCTGCCTTACATTATATGAAGAAAGAATACGGTGCTTAATAGAATAATTCTTCTATAATTGATAGGTGATAGATAGATAAATAGATTAAAAAAAAAAAAAAACACCACACATCCAATAATGAGATTTTCCCCTAAACATTGCATGGCCTGATAGACTTTCATTTGGTATGTTTTGTTATTCTTCCCATTGTTATTAGAGTAAGTACATTTTGTTTAATAATGAAAATGTTAATAAATCCCACTTTTAACTTAGTGCAATTACAATGAAAATCAATGCAGTGCTTCGGTAATGATAATAACAATTAAGCACTATGGTACATTCTAAAATATGAATGATGCTGAAGGGTGAGGATGTGCCAGGAACAATCGGTCCTTCCAGATAAGACAGCAGAGATCAGGGGGTGTGCTGTGCATGCATCAGTGAGCAAAGATAAAGCAGAGTTTAGAAAACCTAAATAAATTCTTTTTTATGGCATATAGGTGTGTGATTAAATAGGGTCACATAGATCCCAGGATATTAATATTTGTTAAAAAATATAAGGTGACAAATACGGTATAACAAAGAGAAAATGGATTTTGATATACACTTCAAGCTAGGCATGATGAGTCATGTCTGACATTTCTTTTTAATTGTTTTTCTAATCCAAGTTATACTTTGTGATTTTCAAAAGTTAAAATACGATTTCATCTTTTCTCCCTCTATCTCTTCCTCTCTGCTCCTTCCATATCATCTATTGATTCTTCTCAAATTCAAGATCTCTTCTTTATTTTTAAATATATAAATTAGTGCATAAATATGTAAATACAAGCATCCGAGTTTATTTACTGTTGCTTGTAAATGACAATGTATATGACATTGAGGCTGACCACTAAGTACTGAATAACTAATTGGGAAGACTATTCCTCTTTCTCTCAGCAGACCTTAGTTCTGCATCCTCAGTAGTTCTTTGCCTAAAGTGGGACCTCATGAGATTTTCCCTCCCTGTGTTATCACGTCCCTTCCTGTTGTCATTGCTCAGGTCTTATTTAGGCAGCTATATTATTGAGGTATCATGGGTTAAGCTTCCCTGTCGTTTCTAAGAGACCGACCTATCTTGTAATAGGTTTTCCAGTCCCCTGGCTCTTATAATCTTTCCTCCTTTCCTCTGATGTTCCCTGACCCCTAGGTGTGGGGATTGTGTAACAGATGTATCTTCTGTGGCCTGGTACTCCATGATCAGTTGCTCTCTGTGTATTGACCAGTTGTGGCTTTCTGTAACGGTCTCCATCTGCTGCAAAGAGCGGCTTTGGTGATTGGGGTGAGAGCTAGCTACGTTTATCTAGGAGATAAGGATAAATATTTAGAATGCAGTTAAGGAGTGTAGTTTAGGAAAGTGTCATGCTTGTAATTTCCATATTTAGGAAACAGAGGAAGGAAGATCATGAGGACAAGGCTAACCTGGACTACATAGTTAAAACCTTAGGTGGTGGAGCAGAAGAAAGAGAAAGAAATAGATCTAAAGTTCACATACCGGAGGCTGGAGAGATGGCTCAGTGGCTAAGATCAGTGGCTGTTCTTCCAAAGGACCCTAGTTCAAATCCCAGCACCCACAGGGCAGTTCATAGCTGTCTGTAGTGGCTGGGCGTGGTAGTGTACGCCTTTACTCCCAGCACTCGGGAGGCAGAGGCAGGTGGATCTCTGTGAGTTTGAGGCAGCCTGGTCTACAAAGTGAGTTCCAGGACAGCCAGGGCTGTTACACAGAGAAACCCTGTCTTGAAAAACCAAAAATAAACAAATAAAGTTCACATACCAAATGAACACCGTCAAGCGTTTGACATAGAAATGTTAAAGGAAATGAAAAACAAAACTTTAGTTACAAAAAAATGAAGTCTGTTTGCTGGGGAAATACCACGAAAATACTTGTTGTACAAGCATGCAGACTCAAGTTTCATTCCCAGAATCTGTCTGAAAAAAGCCAAGCATGGTAGAACGCACTTGTAACCCCAGTGCTGGGCTGGGGAGGGAGGTGGAGTAGACAGACCCATGAAGCTCACTGGCCAGGCAGCCTAGCCTCCCTAAGGGGCGATTTCCAAGCCAGTGAAAGACCCTCTCCCCAAAAACAGGGACAGCAACGCCAATGCAAGAGCACTCGAAGTTGCTCTCTGGACCCCACATGCACATCCATTCATGAGCACACATACCTGACACGAATGTGTACACACATACATGAACATGTACCTCCCCCACACACTTTAAATCACAGAAATCAAAGTATGAAGGAACATCATATTGTTGAACTATTTTCTTTCTGTTGAACAAAGTCGTTAAATCAAACTAGTTTCAACTGAGTAAAACTGTTCTGCCTCATCCCTTAATATGGTTTTAGTAGGTATATGAAATTAAACTCATGAAATACTTTTTGAAAAATATGACTATCTAAACATTGAATTAAATAAAATAGCAGAACTCAAGTCTATCTAGTACATCCTATAAGTAATTATAACAGGTGTATTTAAAAACAGCTTAACTGTCCACATTAGAGATTCAGTAAGTTATAAATAACCTCATCTTATAAATAAACTCAACACTAAGTTGTTACATAAAATAAGATAAATACAATATAGTGACATGTGTTACTATATTAATTAATATATTAATTATGTATAATTAATATGTAATTAAATATAATATATGTCCTTAACTTTAGGAGTGCAGAGCTAAGGCAGAGGAGTGTGAGTTCATATGTGGGATAGACAGAGAGGCCCTGTCTTAAAAAACAAAAAACAAAACAAAAAAAAAAAAAACAAGGAAAGGTTATGCTGTAGAAGCCCACTTCAATTTCTAGAGCTGAGAAAAATCACGAACAACAACAAAAAAACAAATCAGAAAACACAAGTGCTGAAGTAGAAAGCTGTCCACCGAATGCTTGAGAGCTTGTCCCATGGGGGATGAGGTAGTAAGTAACCTTAAATTCATGATTTGATCCCGTGTACTTTAGTCTTGAGCAAAACAGGGAAGCCTCACTCTTTCCTCTGACATGAGAAAAGTCTATGTTTAGAATTTTTCACTAAAAAAAGAAAAGGAGAGAGAAAATGTACATACACAAGTTTCAGAACACAGACTGATCATGAGTTACTTGAGGAAAGAAAGATAAGCCATCCTCTTCACTGCCCAGGAATTCCCATAAGCACCAATTTGTAAAACAATTTGAGAATATTGCCGCCACCTAGTGGGCAATTATATTTTTACTTTTTGTTCTAACAAACTGAGACCCTCAAGGAATACTTTTAAAATAATTTCATATAGTACTAATATTTATGTCTCAGTATAACTCAATACTGACAAAAGCATAGATATAAATACTTATTTTATTCATTTACTTATATAAACAGTTAGAAGTAGTAACATAAATATACTTTCAGAAGCAAACAGTTTGTAGAGTTTTAGAAAAAAAGAATGGAATTTTACTGTTTAGAAAGATAATAATCTCTCACTCATCTTTTACTTTGTGTCTTTAGGGTAAAATAATTGCACAAATTGTCTTTTCTTCCAAATGTAAATATAATGCCATGCACAAAATCTTCATTAAATATTTTTTACCATTTGTTAATTCATTTCAAACTTTTTAATATTCACCGCTTGGGCAAACAATAATAAATTTTAATTCAGAATTTTAGAATTTTTACAATTATTTCATGTCTTACTGACAATTATAATGAATCATATCCATCATCTGGCTCTCCCAGCTTAACATGATGTGCTAACTCAGAACCAAGTTTAAATGTTCATTGATATGGGACTATTTGTTCGATAAATTATAAGAGAAATTAAAATTTAAATGTGAAGTCTCATCTAGTTTCTGTTGGAAATGTGTGCGTCATCCAAATGTGGCTTCCTACATAAAAGCCCCAGTTGCACTGTGCTGACCATGGTCATGGCCTTGTGTCTTCTAGAAACTTGAAGAATATTATAGGAAAAGTCAATCTCAGTCTTTGCCTAGGAAGTGATTAGTGAGAAATAGGCTTACTTAACATCAGGCCAAAACTTGCAGAAGGGGTTTTACAGGTGACTGGAGGGAGCTGAGCACAGGAAGGGTTTACCATCTCCATGATACAAATTCGACTCTCCCTGGATTATTTAGTGATGAAGACAGAAGGAAAAGACTCACCAAGTTGAAGGACAGAGGCCTGTGAAGTATGTTTTTTTGCTGGATTCTTGATGAGCAAATAAACATGCCTTAGAATTTTTATTGGTCTGAAGAAAAAATATATAAAACACAGCAACACTAATCAATAAGTAGTAACATTTAAGATAAAGATAAATTGATTGCTTACTTAATAATTTTATGTTCACCTATATTTCAAGTTTACATTTATTTTTATATTACTAAATTTATTCTTTGAAAGTTTCATACATGTAAATAACACCTAATCACTCTCCCTCTATTCTCCCTTATCTCCCTCCCAATCCTTCTCCTCCCTACAAGTCTCTCTCCCATGTTTGTGACATTTTGTTTACTTTGTATCCCACAGAGTTTAACCAAGACCATCTGTGTGACTATGGATTTGAAACCACCCACTGGAGTTTGGTGGGCTCACCAGTAGGTGCACAACTGAGAAAAAAACCCCCCCCCCCCCCGTGACCTATCAGTATCCAGTAGTTCAGCAAGGAGGAGTAGAGTCCTGTGTGCTCTACTCAGATCTATGCTTGACTGCTGACAGACTTTCCCTTATGAGGGTTACTGAAGCCGCTGTGAAATCGTGATTGCAATGGTTGTGTCTTATCTAAACATTTCAGAACCCTACTCCTTATCTTCCACCTCTTACATGCTTACTGGGCCCTCTTTCACAATATTCTTGGGGCCTTAGAGGAGATGGTATAAACATCTTGTACAAAGCTGTGCATTCATTTATCACTTATTCTAAGCACCTCAAGCAGCCATGCCTTTCTACATTCACCACTGTTCACTTGAATGAGAGGCTTCCCTGACTGAGGAGTAACATTTGTCTATGGATATAAACATTAATAATTTGAAGGCAGTTTGGTATCATGTTAATTTAGCTAAACAATGGTAGTGAGTTCCCCCCAGGGTTTATCATCTCCCTACCCATGTATTTTTGACTCAGTTTACAATACCAAGCACAGCAGTCCTGTGGAGTGGACCTCACATCCAAACAGAGAGTGGTTGGTTATCCCCATAATATTTATGCCACTACTACACCAGAGGGCACATCTCGCCTACTAGGTTGGTATTAAGGTTTGCAGTGTTCACAGCTGGGTGAGAGTGTTGATGCTTTTTTTCTCCTAACAGCCTGCACAGCATCTTCTAACACTAAGAAAGCTAATCAACAAAAAAGGAAGATTCCAGTCAGATTTCTCTGTATCTTATATCCAAGGTTTGTGGTGTTCTATTCCGGTAGCCAACAAAGAGGAATAGCAGCACCTATTTTGTTTTAGGAACTTCTGAAGCCTCCCTGGGGAACAGGTCATAAGGAAATGTCCCATACCTGGCACTAGGATTTTTCTTTAATAACCCATAGGTTCTATGTGCACAATTGTCTAGACATGCATCCCCCCTCCCTCTCTTCTAAGTTTATATTTGTTATTATTTTAATTGTTCTTCATCATCTTTCACTCATTTTGGCCCAGTCATACTTGTTTTCTTGCCTTTAACAGAAGTTTATGTGCACTTCCTCCTTTGTATCAACTCTTTCTTTTGCAGAATATACTCTCCTTCCAGATAACTCCTTCACTTTAAATCTTCATGAAAATGGCATCTTTTCAATGAGTCCTTCCTTGATCATGCCATGGAAAATTATAGTCTACCTCTTGTACAGTTTCAGGAAATCCTGCTGCTAAGGTCAAAGTCTGACATTACTGGAAAGCCCCTGAGGTGGGAGCAAAATGGGAGACTTTCTTTGTCACAGAGACTTACTCTTCTCTATGTGGGGAATCCTGGAACACATACCCTTTACCTGAGGAACATCATGGAGCCCTTAAGGAAATTATAGGTCCAACTCCCTTTCTCTGGATAAGAAACCCTGGGATTTCTGGAATGCCTTCCCATGGTAATGAGGTATCTTAGTATCTTAGCTTTCAGCCAATGATCTTTCCAACCAATGATCGTATTCCCTCTCCAAAGTTCTATATAAGCATCATCCTGAATAAAACTGATCTGCTTCCTCAAAGCCAACCTGGGAGTGTCGTAATTTCTGTTCATACTTACGGGGCTTCCTAACTCCACCTCTGTTGCCCCGCTCCATTTGCCCACATGGACCAATGTTGGCTGACAATCCCCAGGCACAGAATCACAGTACAGTATTCTAAACCCAACTTCAGCCTTATCTACTTTAATTTTGTCATATAACTTTTACAAGTAAGTCATTTGTCGCTTAACTACAAATAGACATTTCGAGACACACACACAGGTGGTGAGACACACACTAGGAACATCATAAACTGTATTTGCACAAATTGAGAAGGCATAGTATCACTAAACAATGTCACCTTACAGGACCGTGTTTGTATGCATGATCTAGTTTTAGCTCAAATTTCATATCTTTAAGACTCATGATTGCATTGATTTTCCTGTTTGTCATGTGCTTTTTAATACCTGTCTCGACAAAACAGACCATCCACTCAAGAAAACTGAGAGTTTTTTTCTCACCCGCTGATGCTATCACAAGGGCCTGGAACTTTTGCACATAGTACACACTCAGTTAGTATTTTATAATAAGATGAAAATAAAGTTGATAAAATGTCCAAAAGGTAAATAAAAGGTAACAAAATGGAAATGACTGGGAAGAAATTTTGAAGATACAAGGGAGCCATCCAAACAAAGGTTCCAGAACAAACACAGAGAAAGTAGTGGGATGGAATTTACCAGAGAAACTTTTCAGGAAATTCCCCATTATTTTTTTTTAACATTTATTTATTTATTTATTCAAGTTACATCTTGATCAAAACCCACCCTCCTCCCCTCCTGGTCTTACCACTCCACCCTCTACCCCTTCTTCCTCCTATCCTTCTCCTCAGGTGAGGGGGGCCCAATTATCAATCCCCCTCAGTTCATCAGTCATATGAGGGCTAAGAGCTTCCTTTTGTTCTGGGGGCTGACATGGCAGCTCAGCTAGGATAAAGTGTCCCATTAACAGGTAACAAAGTCCATGACTGAGACTGCCCTCCCCACCTGTATGAAGACCAACTTGCCTATCATCTATATTTGTATAGGGGGGGTCTAGGTCTAGTCTGAGCTTTTTTCTTCTTCTTTTGGTTAGTGTTTCAGTCTCTATAAGGCTCTAGGGCTAGATTGATCTGTTTATCTTCATGTGTTGTTCTTGTCCCCTCTGGGTTCCTCTATTCCTCCTCCCTCTCTTATATAGGTCTTCCAGAGCTCCACCTAATGTTTGACTGTGTGTCTCAGCACTGGTTTTGATCTGCTGCTGGGTGGAATTTCTCATAGGACAGTTATGCTAGGTTCCTGTTCCTTTGGGTCTGTGGGTTGTAGGATAGCTATCCTGTACTATATAGCTAATACCCAATTATAAGCGAATACATACCATGTGTATCTTTCTGGGTCTGGTCCATTATTATTATTATTTTTAATGTTTATTCACTACTTCAAGCCACATCTCCATCACAGTGGCCCCCGTTCACCCCTCCCAGTCCCACCCTCCCACCTTCTCATCCTACTCGTCCAGAGTAGGGTGTCTCCACACATCAATCCCCCACCCCAGTTCAGCAGTCACATGAGGGCTAAGAGCCTCCTTTATTTCTAAATAATGAGTAGCCATAACATGGAGCCCACAAAGAGTCAAAAACTTTGGATAAGCTTTTAGATCATGGGAGAACCAAAGGTATTTTTTTTTAAATTCTAGGAGAAAAAGAGTTTTTAAAGTTAAAAGTCTCACAGTGCTCAACTTCTCGGCAGTAATGTTAACACTGGGTACAAACATAAGGACAAATAGGGAAGGGTTCTTCCATGTGGCAGTATCTTCAAATCCTGAGACACAGACACAGTTTTTTTTTTTCTCTTTACAAATTAATTCTTATTTATTTATTTATTTATCTATCTATCTATCTATCTATTTATCTATCTATCTATCTATCTATCTATCTATTTACTTATTTATTTATGTTTGTTTGTTTGTTTGTTTGTTTATTAATTCATTCATTCATTCATTCATTCATTCATTCATTTATTTATTTATTTATTTATTTATTTATTTGTATGTGCATTGCAGTTTTGACTGCATGTGTGTCTGTGTGAGGGTGTCGTATCCCCTGGAACTGGATTTACAGACAGTTGTGAGTGCCATGTGAGTGCTGGGAATGGAAACAATATTCTTAACCTCTGTGCCATCTCTCCAGCCCAATACTGTCCTTTCTACTTTTTAAAGCTTTACAGCTTTACAACTAACCAAACTTCATTAAGGATGAGTTTTTTTCCATTGTCTTATTGGATGAACTAAATATATCAGTGTATTTAACACAACAACAAGTAGCTTTTCATTCAAGCATTCAAGAGAGGTAGATGCCCTTTCTCTATTTTACCCAAAAAAATGAAGAATCTCTTTTAGTACATTAATTTTCCCTGAAAACTAAGAAGAATAGGAAAAGCACCCTTAACCTCTGATCCTGTTTGAAAACAAGCTCTCCACAGAGGCACTGTTGTCAAGATACAGTCATCCTGGGCTAGGGTGGGCCCTACATCCTACATAAATGATATATTCAAGAAAAAGGAATTAAACGATGAGGTAGAACACAACTGTAATACCAGTACTTGTGAGGCTGAAAAGGAAGAATCAAGAGTTAACGGCAGTGTGAGCTACACAGAGAGAAATAGAGATGTCATTTATTGATTAGATATCCTCATATACCCATCTTTTATCAAACAAATACATTTAGGAATCTTATCCCAACTCTAACATTTTTATTTTACATATTTTTATATATTACACTTTGTATTCTCAATCTAAAATTTCATGAGAGTCACCTTTATATACTTTTGGTGCATTGTAATAGACTCAGCTATGGCTAACTGTATCCAATTATCAAAAGACACACAGTATTTTTTCATTCATTTGTGACTGGTTTATCTTATTTTGAAGAAAAAAAAAGGTTTTTCTATGTATCGCAGGTTGGTCTTGAACTCAAGATTCTCTTGCCTCAGCTTTCCGAGGATCCACCACTACACCCAGCTGTAACTGAATCCATTTTATCTAAGCAATTATGATAGCAATATAACTGACTTTAAAGCTCTATGTTTAAATAAGACAGTCATACAATCAGCAAGTGCTCAAAACATTTCATTATCGTTGCCTTGTTAAGCCTAGCTGTCTAAGAACCTGCTTTGAAAATCCTAGAAGGGTCTTAGAGTGTAGGAAGCATTTTAGACTCAGAAACATGAGTCATAATAGAAGTAAAAGCCAACATTGAGGCATCACTCCATCACTACTTACATTTTTGCCTGTTCTTAACAGAACATTATTATTGAATCAGTATATTTCAATCTGTCAAGATCATAAAATTCTTTTACATCTACCTCTTAGTCAAAGTAGACATGGATACATGTCCACTTCTAAAAACAAGCATATGGTCAAGGAAAGAGCTGTTTTCTGGAGCTTTAGGGTCTGGTTTTCAGTAGCTTAGTATAGAGGGTTCTTGAAGATCTAATTTTGCTAGGCCTTGGAGAGAAGATTCCTAGTCAACCCTTTCACTGTGATTGAAAAAAAAACAAAACAGACAAAATCAAACAGCTGATGCTCTAGTCCCTATAACATTCTACTCCTTAGGTAATCTAGTTTCAGCCCTGAAATTTTTCCCTAGATTTGGACTCTTCGATGTAACCCAAACCTCTTGTTGGGGAGCACTGATAAATAATGTTTAGTAACAGTGACCAGCAAATTACCTTTAATAAATTTTATTATAAACATTTATCATCATAACAATAAATAATGACATGTCTATCTGTAGAGAATAGTATAATGACTAACACGAAAAGGAAAAGAAAAGAAACTCCTTTAAGTAGTTTTTCCTTGACACTGTCAGACATTAGACTGGAACTTGGAAACCAGTAAGAGTTACTTCCAGAAGTTTGAAATAGAAAAAAAAATGACATCCTGATGGTGTATTGATCATCTCTGAATAACCAAAAATGCTCCATCCAGCAGATCAATTCACAATTTCTGAGATGATGTGCATACAAGAAGAGACATGCTGAGAAAGCTGAAGAAGGATTGACTGTATGAATGCTGTGGGCCAAGAGCTAGTTATGTAGCATGGGAATTTGAAGTGGTACTTCTCACTCTCTTGAAAGAACCACTTACATAGGAATTACGTATGTTATACAGCCATAATGAACATAATCAGTTCTGAAAGACCCTATGTGTTTGGACATTTAAGGTGGAATGGATGAAAAACTGGTGAAGCATTTAACTACAAAACTTTGATCAAAGCATGCAAATTTGAATCCCAAATAGAAAGCATTGAGCCTGATGGTATTTTATTATTTTTGAAAGGGAGTCTCACTATGTAACCCAAGGTGTTCTACAGCTAGCTAACTATGTAGACCAGGATGGCTACAAACTTTGCATCATCCTACTTCCAATTCTGAAGTCCTGGGATTAAAAGTGTGTACCACCACACTTGGCTGTATTTAATTACTTTACATTGTTGATAGTGATACACAAAAACTACCACTTAACATAATTTATTTCTAGCTTGGTGGTTAGAGTACACACTTTGCTTATGTTTCCAGTGCTCATGGCCGCAGAGTTGAGTGGGTTTAGTTGTGTGTGTCCCAAAGTTCTAATATATAGTCTGTTCTGAGGGTGTAGCTTAGTGTTAGCTTGCCTGGCAAGTATAAAGATCTGTGTTCGAGTTATAGCACAGTTAAAAATTCTAAGCATTGATCTGGGGAAAACATGCAGAGAAAAATGAATTGATTAATTGCTTTTGCAAATGTAACTGTTTAAAATATTTTTAAATTTTCAATAATTCACAGTTTTTATTTGATATAGAAATGGCCATTGGGAAATGCACAGCTATACAAACCCTGCTACCTACAAAAGTGACCTGCCTTTGGCATATGCTGATACAATAGTGGCACTAATGTTATGGGAGTAAGCAACTAGTTTTTGATTGGATTTAAGGCCCATTCTTGAGATGGAATTCATACCTGACACTGCTATGGTAACCAAAAGCCTGACTCTAGATAGATCACAGACTTAGGGGAAAACCTAATACTATTATCCTGCTAAAGGAACATGGCAATAAAATGATTCCTAATGACATGATGCTATTCCACAGATCAGTGCTTCACTCAACCCACATCGAGAAGCCTCCTTTAGTAGTAGATGGGAATTAACACAGAGACTCACAACTGGACAATGTGCAGAGAGTGAGAAACTTGGGAGTGCTCCCTCTTAAATGCAATGTTTTTTATCAAACCCTTTCCTTCAGGGACCAGGGGGCTTTGCATAAGAGGAGGCAGAAAGATGTAAGAGCCAGAGGGGATGGGTGATTCCAAGGAAACAGCCTGTTCCAGACACAACAGAACTGATGCACATAGGAACTCAGAGACACTGTGGCAGCACATATAAGACCTTCCGAGGTTCAAGCCAGATGGAGTCACAGCACTGAGAAGGGGAAGCAGACATGAGATCTTACCCCTAATCAGTAACCTACCTACAACTGATACCTGCTAGCAAAGGGAAAATCAGTTTTCTCCAAGGGGTAAATCAACCATATTTCAGGTCAGTTCCCATTCCCAGGAGTAGTTGACCAAACACAAAACAAACTCAAAGTGTTTTTTGGGGGCTTTTTGTCTCATTTTTCTTTGTTTATTTTTTATAATTATTATTTTTGGCTTATTGGTTTTGGATTTTTTTTCATGTGTGAGTGTATGTATCTGTGTGTGTTTCTTGTTTTATTCCCTTGTTCATTTTTTGTCTGTTTTTGTATATAAATATACATGTAGGAAGTAACAGCAGAATACATTTCTGCTGTCCCCTTGAGATTTCCCCTCCTCTTCCTTCATAAAGCTCTAAATATCAGAATAACTTAAAAATGTTCCCTGATAAAATAAGGTTCCCTTATTTTGTTGTTGCCTTTTCTATTGCTAGTGTCCTAAGTTTTCGCATGTTGAACAGTAGGTACTCAGGCCTCACAAGAACGATGTAGTTGGTAAGTTTACCGCAATACTGGAGACCACTATGAGATGAATCTGCATGGAAACCATCACTTTGGACTTTTCCCACTGAGAGACTAGTAGAAGGTCAGAAAACAAGTTAGTTAAGGTCTTCCTAACACTTCCCTTGGGAGAAGAGCATTTCCTGGCAAGGGAACATCATCCCAGAGAGATTGGCAGATCCCCAGGGCAACTATGTAGCTCAGTCTTTCATCCCTTGACTTAAAGTAAGACAGAGCATTCAGTTTTCAATAAGAAAGAGAGAGAGAGAAAGAAAGAAAGAAGGAAGGAAGGAAGGAAGGAAGGAAGGAAGGAAGGAAGGAAGGAAGGAA
>CAJQZJ010004824.1:2221341-2255002 GCA_907164525.1 Lophiomys imhausi
ATTGATGCTGGAATGTATGGAGAGAAAATGGGAACTGTCCAGGCAGTCATTGGTATGTTCTTTCTTACTTTTGGAAGCTGCAGGCCCTGCACTTCCTATATAAGCAAATATATTTATCCCTCTCAGGTCTCTGAGGTGGTTGAAGAATAGACAGCTAGAGTCTCATCGTTAAATTTTGAACTGTTTAGGAATCAAGAGGGTGTTATAGATCTAAGAAGATACTCTTAAAAGTGTGTTGCAAGATAGTATGAATGTTGAGTCACATATAGACCTTTAAACTCATGGAGTTGATTAGATAGTAGAATGTTAAAGTCAGGGGCCAAATATGTATAAACTGGACATTGGGAAGGTATACTGGGCCAATTTACTCTCATAAATGTGGCATATTTATATCTATTGTTTTGTATAATACTTACTGTTATAAGAGAAGGAACCATCTGTTGGACTGAAAGGGGAAACTTCTGGGGGGAAGAGGGTGGAAGGGCGGGATAGGAAGGGGGAATAGGGAGGGGTTTGTTACTGAGATGTAACTTGAAGAAAAAAAAATAAAGTATTTAAATAACAAAAAAAAAATATCATGATGAGGGGCTCATTGCCAAGGGAATTCTGTTAACAAAGGAAACAAACCTGAAATGATGTGGCAGCTAGGTATTATCATCCTTTTTCTTTGGAAGAATTGAATGCAAGGGCCAGGCCAGGCATAGCACACACATCAGTAATCCCAGTGCTCAGGAGGTAGAGACAGGAAGTTCTGGAATTGTGGGTCATCCTGAGCTATATAGGAAGTTCAAAGCCAGTCTAAGCTACTAACATGTGTCGGTATGGTTTTGTCAACCTGACACAAACTAGAGTCACCTGGGAAGAGGGAACCTCAGTTCAGGCATTGCCTCCATCAAACTGGCCTGCAGGCATGTCTGTGAAATATTATATTCATTAATGTTTGATTTGAGGGGGCCAGACCGCTGTGGGTGGTGCCAGCCCCGGGCAGGTGATACTGTGTTGTATAAGAAAGCAGGCTGAGCAAGCCATGGGGAGCCAGCCAGTAAGCAGTGTTCCTCCATGGCCTCTGCATCAGCTCCTGCCTTGACTTCCTGCTCTGACTTCCTTCCATGATGAACTGTAGGCTGTAAGCCAAATTGCTTTTGGTTGGAGTTGTATAACATTGACAGGGAAACAAACTAGGGCACTGAGACCTTTTCTCGGGGGTTTAAAAAAAGAAGATAAGACCATGACCCCCAAATTAAATATATATATATATATATATATATAGATATATACTCATATATATAAATATATATACACACATACATATATATGTATGTGTATATAAATTTATATATATATAGATATATACACATATATATAAATATATATATATAGATGTAAGGATATATCTCAGTGGTAGAGCTTTTGTTTAACAAGGTTCAGTCTGCAGTATTGAACACTGCTCTGTTTTGCAGTTTGTCCTATGATGAAAATACAGATATTTCTTATGGAATAATAGAAAAATTTCAACCCTTTTCTACTTCCTTAGTTTAGGTCACCCTGCTATATCTCCATATCACCCAGAAACTCCATCTGAAGGCGGATCAGAACAAGTTCCCGAGAGGCCTGCCACACAGGAAGGGATACATCCCTCTCCCTAGTACACGGGAGAATTCAGATTCCTCCATCCAAAGCCACAGATATTAAGTGGTAATATTTTAACTGTCCTCAGTTTGGCACCTCACTCTAAGAGTATCAGGATGATTGATTACCTTGTATTAATGTTGTCTTTAATTTAAATATTTATATTTTTCAGCATTGTTCTCAAGTTTTAATTATACCATTTGGAAGAGAAAATAAATTTCTTAGAATGATGAAAAAAAAAAAAAAGAAACTCCTCTTGCCACATAATAACTGAAACTCCAAATGTAGAGAACAAAGAAAGGATATTAAAAGCTGTCAGAGGAAAAGGCCAAGTCACATACAGTGGCAGACCCATCAGAAATACACCTGACTTCTCCTCAGGAACCTTAAAAGCTAGAAGGGCCTGGACAGATGTCCTACAAGCCCTGAGAGAACATAGGTGCCCAGTCAGACTACTATACCCAGCAAAACTCTCTATCAACATAGAAGAAGAAAACAAGACATTCCATGAAAAAATCAAATTTAAACAATATATACCCACAAACCCAGCCCTACAGAAGATCCTAGAAGGAAAATTCCAACCCAGAGAAGATAACACCCAAGAAAACAGAGAAAATAGAAACCTCCACAGCAACTACACAAAAAGAAACACAAGACGATCAGCTATACCAAAATAATGGGAATTGACAAACCCTGGTCACTAATATCCATCAACATCAATGGACTCAACTTGCCAATAAAAAGACACAGACTTACAGACTGGATCCGTAAACAAGACCCATCTTTATGCTGTATACAAGAAACACATCTGACTATTGAAGATAAACACTATCTCAGAGTAAAGGGCTGGGAAAAGGTTTTCCAAGCAAATGGACCCAGGAAACAAGCTGGAGTAACCAGCCTAATATTAAACAAAATAGACTTCCAATTGAAGTTAATAAAAAAAAGACAGAGAAGGGCATTACATACTCGTTAAAGGAAATATTCATCAAGAGGATATCTCAATATTGAACATCTATGCCCCAAACACAAAGGCACCTACATTTATAAAAGAAACGCTTCTAAAACTTAAATCGTACATCGAACCAAACACTTTAGTAGTGGGAGACTTCAACACCCCACTCAAAACTATGGGCAGATCATCAAGACAGAAGCAAAACAGAGAAATAATGAGTCTAACAGAGATCATGAACCAAATGGACCTAACAGATATCTACAGAATATTTCACTCAAAAACAAAAGAAAACACATTCTTCTCAGCACCTCATGGAACCTTCTCAAATATCGACCACAGAGTTGGACACAAAGATAGCCTCAACAGATACAAGAAAATTGAAAAAAGTCCTTGTATCTTATCAGACCACCATGGAATAAAGGTGGACTTCAACAGCAGAAGAATCAACATAAAGCCTACACACACATGGAAATTGAACAACTCTTTATTAGATGACCACTGGCTCAGGGAAGAAATAAAGGGATATCAAAGACTTCTTAAAATCCAATGAAAATGAAGACACAACATACCCAAACCTATGGTACACAATGAAAGCTGTGCTACGAGGAAAGTTCATAGCACTAACTGCCTTCAAAAAGAAAATTGTGACAGCTCATATTAGCGAATTAACAGCTAAACTGGGTGATTTGGGGAAAAAAAAAAGAAGCAAACACTCCCAAGAGGAGCAGAAGGCAGGAAATCATCAAACTTAGTGCTGAAATCAACAACTTAGAAACAGTAAGAACAATACAAAGAATCAATGAAACCAAGAGTAGGTTCTTCGAGAAAATCAACAAAATAGACAGACCCTTAGCCAAATTAACTAAAAGGCAGAAGGAAAAAACCCAAATCAACAAAATCAGAAATGAAAAGGGAGAAATAACAACAGACATTGAGGAAATCCAGAGAATATTTGGATCCTACTTTAAAAATCTATACTCCATATAATTTGAAAACTTAAGCAAAATAGACAATTTTCTTGATAGATTCCACCTACTGAAGCTAAATCAAGATCAGATAGACAGATTAAATAGCCCTATAACCCCTAGGGAAATAGAAACAGTCATTAAAAATCCCCCAACCAAAAAAAACTCAGGGCCAGATGGCTTTAGCATGGAATTCTACCGGACCTTCAAAGAGGAGCTAACACCAATACTCTTCAAACTCTTTCACCAAATAGAATCAGAAAGAACATTGACAAACCCATTCTATGAGGCCACAGTCACCCTGACTCCTAAACCACACAAAGACCCAACAAAGAAAGAGAACTTCAGACCAATCTCCCTCATGAACATAGATGCAAAAATACTTAATAAAATACTAGCAAACCGAATTCAAGAACACATCAAAAGTATCATACACCATGATCAAGTAGGCTTCATCCCAGGAATGCAGGGATGGTTCAACATACGAAAGTCTATCAACGTAATTCATCATATAAACAAGATGAAAGAAAAAAAACACATGATAATCTTGCTAGATGCAGAAAAAGCATTTGACAAAATCCAACACCCCTTCATGCTAAAAGTTCTAGAGAGAATGGGCATACCAGGACCATACCTAGAAATAATAAAGGCAATATACAGCAGGCCAGTGGCCAACATCAAATTAAATGGAGAGAAACTTGAAGCAATTCCTCTAAACTCAGGGACAAGACAAGGATGCCCACTTTTACCATATCTCTTCAATATAGTACTTGAAGTTCTTGCTAGAGCAATAAGACAACTAAAGGAGATCAAAGGGATAAATATTGGAAACGAAGAAGTCAAATTATCCCTCTTTGCAGATAATATGATAGTATACATAAGCGACCCCAAAAATTCCACCACAGAACTCTTACAGCTGATAAACACCTTCAGCAAGGTGGCTGGATCAATTCAAAAAAATCAGAAGCCTTTATACAACAAACAAATGGGCAGAGAAAGAAATAAGGGAAACAAAACCCTTCACAATAACCACAAACAATATAAAATACCCAGGTGGTAAATCTAACCAAGCAAGTAAAGGACCTGTACAACAAGAACTTCAAGCCCTTGAAGAAAGAAATGGAAGAGGCCTTTAGAAGATGGAAAGATCTCCCATGCTCATGGATAGGTAGAATTAATATAATAAAAATGGCTATCCTAGCAAAAGCAATATATAGATTCAATGCAATTCCTATTGAAATACACAATTCTTTAGAGACTTGGAAAGACCTATTTTCAATTTCATATGGGACAACAAAAAGCCCAGAATAGCTAAATCAATCCTGTACAATAAAAAAAACATCTGGAGGTATCACCATCCCAGATTTCAAGCTGTACTACAGAACAATAGTAGTAAAAACAGCATGGTATTGGTATAGAAACAGACCAGTAGATCAATGGAATCAAATGAAAGATCCAGAAATAGACCCACACACTTATAGCCACCTAATTTTTGACAAAGAAGCCAAAATGGAACAATGGAAGAAGGACAGCATCTTCAACAAATGGTGCTGGTCCAACTGGATGTCCACTTGTAAAAGAATGAAATTAGACCCATACTTATCACTTTGTACAAAACTTAAGTCCAAGTGAATCAAAGACCTTAACATAAGGCCAGTCACACTAAATCTACTAGAAGAAAAAGTGGGAAAAACCCTCGAACTCATTGGCACAGGTGACAACTTCCTGAACAGAACACTGACAGCTCAGGACCTGAGATCAACAATCAATAAATGGGACCTCATGAAACTGAAAAGCTTCTGTAAGGCAAAAGACACTGTCATTCGAACAAAACGGCAGCCTACAGACTGGGAGAAAATCTTCACCAACCCCACATCTGACAGAGGGCTAATATCCAAAATCTACAAAGAACTCAAGAAATTAAATGCCAAAAAAACAAATAATCCAATAAAAAAATGGGTGACAGAGCTAAATTCACAAAGGAGGAATCCCTAATAGCTGAGAGACACTTGAAGAAAGGCTCAACATCCTTAATCATCAGAGAAATGCAACTCAAGATGACTCTGAGATTCCATCTCACACCTGTCAGAATGGCTAAGATCAAAAGCTCAAATGACAGTACATGCTGGAGAGGTGTGGAGAAAGGAGAACCCTACTCCATTGCTGGTGGGAGTGCAGGCTTGTGCAACCACTATGGAGGTCAGTATGGTGATATCTTATAAAATTGGAATAGCTCTGCCTCAGGACCCAGCCATACCACTTCTGGGTATACACCCAAATGTCTCCTCACAGAATCATAAGGAAGTTTCCTCATCTATGTTCATAGCAGCCTTATTTGTAATAGCTAGAAACTGGAAACAAACCAGATGTTCCTCAACCGAAGAATGGGTTAAAAAACTGTGGTACATCTACACAATGGAATATTATTCAGCTATCAGGAACAATGAAATTATGCAATTTGCAGCCAAATGGATGGAACTAGAAAAGCTCATCCTGAGTGAGCTAACCCAGTCTCAGGATGCATATGGCATCTATTCACTTATAGTAGGATTTTAGCTATATAGTAGAGGATATCGATACTACAACCAACACACCAAAGGGAACATGGACATAGACTTTTTATTTTTATTTTTTCTATCTTTTATTCTTTTTTATCTGTTTGTCTGCTTATTTTTTTGTTTGTTTTTTAGTTCTCTCTCTCTCGGACAATGAGACACTTTTCAGTGGTGGTACTGCCTTGGAGACCCCCAATGTATGAGGAGGCTCTTGGCCCTCATACGACCTCTAAACTGGGGTGAGGGACTGTTATATAGGGACACTCCACTCCAGAAAAATGGGATGGAATGTTTAGGGGGTAAAGAAAAAAAAATGAAATGTGAAGTTTCAGCCTTTTGCTACTAATTGTCATAAACTGTTTAGGATAATTAAGAAATGCAAACTAATAGTCATGCAAGCCTGTCATTGTGTTAGGTACTATGACAGTCTATTATAGTTATTTTTTAAGCTAATCAGAAATCAAGTTGCTAAGAGACAAGCAACATCTGCTTATCCTAATATAAGAGATAGATAGGGACTCTTCAAAAACCTCAAGAGATCTGCAGAATATGGCGTTCAAAGATGTTTTCTTAACTTTAGATTTTTTTGATATTGAGACATATCAACTCCTGACAGCACCCCCTATTCTACTCCAAGTAGAAGATGAGCATCAAAGAATCTCCAGTGGGAGATGATTGAATTAGTGGCAAGCCTATCTCTTGGCAAGAAAAACCCCTTGCTCCAACTGTAGACAGAATGCTGTCCAAAAAGGACAAAACTTGGAAACAGGTAAGTCGACAAGTCTAGCTCCGCCAAGACAGGGTAGGCAAGTCCTTCATAACCCCTGCTCTACAATCAATGTCTGTCAGAGAAATGGGACCAAACGACTGAAGATCGATGCTGTAATGTATGGAGAGAAAATGGGAACTGTCCAGGCAGCCACTGATATGTCATTTCTTAGTTTTGGAAGATGCAGGCCCTTTACTTCCTATATAATCAGATATATTTATCCCTCTCAGGTCTCTGAAGTGGTTGAAGAATAGAGTCTCATAATTAAATTTTGAGTTGTTTAGGAATCAAGAGAGTGTTATGGATCTAAGAAGATGTTTTTAAAATTGTATTGCAAGTTAGTATGAAAGTTGAGTTAGATATAGGACTTTAAACTCATGGAGATGGTTAGATAGTAGAATGTTAAAGTCAGGTGCCAAATACATACGGACTGGACATTGGGAATGTACGCTAAGCCATATAACCCTCATAACTGTGGCCTAATTACCTCTGTTGTTTTGTATTGTATTTATTAGTATAAGAGAAAGAGCCATTTGTTGGACTGAAAGGGGGAGCTGTTGGGGGGAATAAGATATACCTTAAACTTAAAAAAAAGGGGAAGAGGATAGGGGGTTAAGTGTGGGAGGGTGGGACTGGAGGGTGGAGTAGGGAGGGGATTGCGATTGAGATGTAACTTGAAGAAATAAAAAATAAAGTAAAAAAAAATTCTTATGAAGGCAATTCTTCAGTTGAGGTTCTCTTTCCCCAATTGACTCTAAGTCTACTTTTGAAGACTTGAATTCATCCATTCATTATTCAAAACCTAATTAACCTCTAATCTCTGTAACTGCCCCACCCTAATGCAATTTTGGACTAAGAAATAAATAGTAGAAATAAAAAAAATATAGGAACTGAGATCTTTTTGCCTAGAAACACTATAAATTACAAAGTGAAAGAGTATACTGGCCTGGTTTCACAGAGCATCTCCACAGGGAATCTTTAATTTGTTTAGAGTTCATGCACTGGCTTGGTAAAGATTTGACCTTTCGTGCATTTAGAAGTCTGTAAAAGATTTCTATTTATTCTCTAGTGGGACCAAAGCTGAAATCTTGATTAAAAACCCTTATCTACTCAATACCAAGAAATGTTTTTAAACGAGTCGCACGAGCTGTCTCAAGGATTGGTGACTTTGCATCCTGAAATTTTCACTGGGATCCAAGCTGCCCTCAGGAGAATGGTCCTGTGTGCCGGCTGGGGGCGGGGACAGGGAGCAGACAGTGCAGCTTCAGCTCAACATCCAGGGTGAGGCGGAGGCCAGCGAGCTTTCTGGAGGGTGGCTGTGCGCTCCAGAGAGTGTGCAAGATGCTCTCGACTCGCTGCAGCATCCTGCGCCTGGGCTTGGGATTCACCATTCCCCGAGCCCTTCAAATAGTCTCGAACTGGCCGGCATGGGGTCCTCGAGCAGCGGGTCACCCCTATAGCTCCAGCGGCCAGAATCCCAGCGGTTCTGAGCCCCCAGGTCAAGGTAGGACGGGACTGGGAGCGAGGGGGCTGCGAGAGGGCGAGCCAGGGGATTGGAGAGTTCAGGCTTGCGGATTTAATGTGCTTCTGGTCTGTCTGTCGCTTTTGCTGCAGAAAAAGTTCACAGGATCCCCGCCCAGTACAAGCCTTCGCAATTCGACAGAAAAATCCTGCTGTGGACCGGGCGTTTTAAATCTATAGAGGATATCCCACCCCTAGTACCGTAAGTGTGAAGGGGGTTCTTGTCTGGGTTTCGCCCTGCAGGAGACTCACAGCCTGGGCAGGACACAGTGTCCAACCAGTGCGCTTGCTGGGCAGGAGCAAGGCAGCCCTGGGGTTGCACAGTTCTTGGAACTACCTCTGACTTAGGGAGTTTACAACACTCTCCTGTTGTAGGTAAATGTCAAGGTGCTTGAGTAGACAGCGGGTAGCTGTAGCTGGGCTTACAGAGTGCAGAGGTTGAATTGAAAAACCCAGGACCTTATTGGGCATTTCGAAGCTCTAAGCAGTCTGAGCAGTGAGTACTGCGATGGTTAATATGAACTTGATGTGATACAGAATTGCCAACAAGACATTTCTGAGCACGTCTGTGAGGTATTACTAGATTAGGTTAACTGAGGTGGGAAGACTCACTGTAAACTGGTGGTGGTGGTTTCCTGGGCTGAAGAAAGAAGCTAAGTAAACACAAGCCTTCATCACTCTTGACTTCCTGTGGACACTTCTGACCATCTCAGCTACTAACACCATGCCTTATTCTCTTGATAGGATGCATCCTTAATGTATCCAAGCCATATCGCCATAACAGACAGCAGTGAGCCAATGCAAATTCATTCCTTGAGTTGCCTTTGTCAAGGTTCTTTGGTACAACAATGATAAAGTAATTCAAATACTTAACCTAAGCGAAGATTTGGGTGGTGGTGACAGAGACAGAGAGGGGCCATTGTCAATTGGTGTCTCCTTACTGCTCCATACGAGGAAAGAGTCCCAAATAAGACATTTGGGCTACTGGAGAATGGTGTCTGGGTACCAGGTTTCTTGGCCCTGGGAAGCCGGGCAGCTTCTGCACCGTTGACCCGATGAGCTGCAGCTGCCTGGCCCACAATTTCCCAAGGCCCCGCAGCCTGCAAGCCAAGTCTGAAGGCCCTCCTGAGAATTGCTCATCTTCTCACTTGTGCTCTGCAGCTGGGACAGGAAAAGCAACCCTGGTTCTAAGAACAAGCCGACTGGGGGTGTTAGCTCAGGGGCAGGGCTCTTGCCTAATGTGTGTGAGCCCCTGGGAGCAGGAGGGAAGGGAGTTGAGGGGAAAGAAGAGGAGGGAAGAAAAAGAGAGGGAGGAGGAAGCAGAAGCCCCCTCAATATCAACAGAGCCCAATGAGCCACCTATCTTCACATTATATATATAAATATGTGAAAACAACTCATAATGCTACTCTGAAAAATGAACTTATTCTGAAATATTTTGGTAACACTTGGTAATTTTCAATACTTTCCTCTAGTCCCATAATAATCAACTTAAATTCCTAAGTACTTCTGTGTTAATTAAAAAAATTGATTAAATGTTTGCAAAGAAGTCAACAAAATTCCAAACCTAGAAATGGGGAAATTCCAGTGCCACAGACCTCAAAGCCTGACAGATACCTGGCTGCATTAGTAACTTGTCTTGTTGCTTCAACAAAATGCCTGGCAAATGTAGCTTACGGAACACAAGTTTATTTTCGACACACACTTCAAGGGTACATAGTTCATGTCAAAGAGGACCCAGTGCCTGGAGGCTTGAGGCGGCTGGTCTCATTGCATCCACAGTCAGGAAGCAGAGTTGGAGCTGAGAATATAATAGCACAGGGGTAGAACACTCCCCTAATATGCACAGCTAGATTCAGTCCTCAGTGCTGAAGAAAGAGGGGCATAAGGGGTAAAAAGTGATTATATTCAGCTTGCTTTCTTTATGTTCAGTCTGGGACCCTAACCTAGGCTGGGGTTCTGCACATGTACTGGGGGTTCCCCCACCTCAACTAACCCAATCTAAAATTCCTCACAAATATGCCCAGAAGCTTGTGTCTTTAGTGATTGAGAGTTCTGTCACATATCACAAGTCTACTCCTTATCAACTTGACACCTAAATTCATCTGTTAGGCAGTAACTATCTGTTCTTTGTCCCTGTTGGCTGGCTCATGGCCATCTCATAATATGGAATACATCCATTCCAACTTCAAAAGTCTGCACAGTTTCAACATCTTCAAAAACCCAAATTCTTCTGATACTAGAGTCAATACCTTAGCTATGAACTTCTATAAAGTTACAAATGAGTTCTAATATAAATATATAAATATATAAATATGAATATGAATATAAATATAAATGTGCACAGAATAGCTGCTCCCATTCCAGCAGAGAATGGGAACATAGCAAGAAAAAACCAGCGGAGCACTCAAAGGATCAAGAGCAAGACCAAAGACCAACAGGGCAAATACCAAATAATACAGCTCCATGTGCAGCTCCTGGAGCTCTTGATGGAGCTATCTGGGCTCCAGAGGACTTGAGCAGCCCTATTCTCCACCTCTGCTGGGCTCCAGAGGACCTGAGCAGCCCTATTCTCCATCTCTGCTGGGCTCCAGAGGATTTGAGCAGCCCTTTTCTCCACCTCTGCTGGGCTCCAGAGGACTTGAGCAGCCCTTTTCTCCACCTCTGCTGCCTGCAGTTCACAGAGCCTTTCTCTTGAGTCAGTTCTACTCCTTTTATTTGGCTTTCCTATCTTCTCTTCCCCAACACTGGGATTACAAAAATCATGCCACCATACCCTGTTTTATTTTGTTCAGTTTTGGTTTTGGTTTTTCTTATGGATTCTGGGGACAAAACTCAGGTCCTCACACAGCAAGCACTTAACCAATCAAGACACCTGGTGTACCTGATGCTTTGTGTCTTATGTATAAACATCATGGCTGACTTAGTTAGTTCTCTAATATTGTGAAGAGACATCGTGACCACAGCAACTCTTACAAAAGAAAGTATTTAACTGGGGGCTTGCTTACAGTTTCTTAAAATTAGCCTATGATCGCTGTGGTGGTAAGGAGACAAGCATGGCACTGAGAACTTCACATCATGATCCTCAGGCAGCAGGCAAAGAGAGGGAGATGCTGGGCCTGACATGGGCTTTTGAAACCCCAAAGCTCACCCTGAGTGACACGCCTCCTTTAACAAGGCCACACCTACTCCAACAAGGCCATACTTCCTAATCCTTCCTAAATAATTCACCAACTAGAGACTAAGCACGAAAATATTGGAGCCATTCACATTCAAACCACCACAGACACCTAACCATGTATATACATCTCCAAAACCAGTTTCAATGTATAAAGATGATATGTCTATACATGAAAATAATCAGTTTCAGTTAATGAAGGTGGCTGAGGGAAACATAAAAGCAACGTGGAGAATTAATGGTATACCACGCTTCAGCATATCTGACCATCACTGGCTCAACTGTGGTCAAATGTGACTTGCAGGAAGCTACTGCAATGTTTGATAAACACGGAGATCGGGTCCACCCCAGGCCTCTCACTGGGGACAGAACTACACTTGTAGGAAGTGCTTGATGGTAATTACAAACTGCCTTTGAGATTCCCTGGCTTATTTTAGAGGAACTACTTTCGCCAAGATAGCAAAAATATATCTGCTTGGTTTTCTCCTTTAATTTCCTTTCTATCTGATTTTTCTTTTCAGACCACCCAACAATGGGTGTTCTCTACAACTTGACAAATATTTTGCTAATTACTACAAACAGACTTCCACAAATTCCTCTGAGCAGAAACCTCCCAAAGTTGTAAGTAAGCACAGGAGCTGAGTCCCCTCTTTGAAGAGTTTGTGGTAAGACACAATGCTTTTAAATTTTGGATACTTTTTTCAGAAAGTCAATTATAGTTTTCTAGTTTCAAACATTTTAAGAAAGGAAGCCTTAATTTGGAACTCTGTTTTTAAGTGTACCAGGAATCAATCAAATGAGGTATTTCAAGCAGAATCAGTGTCTGTAGCCAGTCCTGGTGGCTCACACCTTTAATCCCAGCACTTGTGTGGCAGAGGCAAGCAGATAACTGTGAGCTCAAGGCCAGCCTGGTCTACAAAGCAAGTTCCAGGCCGGCCAGGACTATACAGTGAGACCTTGTCTCAAGAAACCAAAAACCAATTCAGTGTCAGTGATCAGGGTTGCTTTTTTATTTTTTCTTTTCTTTTCAGGGCAGAGGGGAGATTACAATGGTGGAGGGAGATATGGAGGGGCTGAACATGAGGGGGATTGGGTTGCATGATATGAAATTCCCAAAGAATCAATAAAAAATGGTAAAAAATTAAAAGGAAGGGAAAAACTCTGCAGCAAAGGAAAGTAAGGAAATGGAGGCGCAGAGCAGCTCCCTGGGTCCTACATCTACTTATGAGCAAAACTCCTGGGGTTGGAGCTGCAGAGCTTTGAAAGCCCCCTTCACTGCAGCTTGCTAGTATAGTCCTTGCTGAACACTTGTAGATACTGCATGGGGTGTGGAAGGGAAAAAGCCTGGAAAGTAGCTCCATCTTGTTTTAGGTCAGAAATACTTAGTAAAATAACTCCTGTAAGGTAAGTGTTGTCTAGTTAATAGACTCGGCAAATATTCCTGAGTGCTTTAGACCTGTAATTGTGAAAACTACACTCATAAACCAAGGCTTGGGAAGGGGAGACTCTTTTACTGTATTCTTTTCCTTTTTATTCTACCACGAATTTAAAGTCTAGATTTTCAAATTGATAACTTTTTTTTTTTTTAAGATTTTTTTTGAGACAGAATTTCTCTGTGTAGCTCTGGCTGTCCTGGGTTCACTTTGTAGACCAGGCTGGCCTTGAACTCACAGAGCTCCTCCTGCCTCTGCCTCCTGAGTGCTGGGATTAAAGGCATGCACCACCATGCCCAGCTCAAACGGCTTCAAGTAAAGAGAAGAAGGAAAACATGTACTGAAAAAGTGCATATCCAATAATTCATTCTGAAACATTTCCTGGCTCTTTGAGTAACAATTAAAAGATAAAACATGAAAATTTGGATCTTTTCATGGTTATTTGATTTAGAGATATTTTCTAAGTTTGATAAACAAATTTTACTCTGCTTGACATTTATAGACTCAAAACATAAACCAATATCAGAAAAAAATATAGCATAAAGTTCTGTTTGTTAAAATGTCATATTTTAGGTCAGGCAGTGGTGACAAACACCTTTAATCCCAGCACTCAGGAAGCAGAGGCAGATAGATCTCTGTGAGTTAGAAACCAGCCTGGTCTACAGAGTGAGTTCTAGGACAGTCAGGGCTACAAAGAGAAACCCTGCCCCAAACACCCAAAATAATAATAATGATAATAGTCTATAATAATTAATAATAATATAGAGTTAAATAAAAATGTTGAAAGGCTATAAACAGAACAAGAAATAAAATTCCACCCTCAGTTGGCTTGGATTTTGATATTTAGCATTATAACTAATTATGAATGTTAAGAATCTGCAATGTTGAAAATTAATTTTCAAGATAGCCTATATATTCCTATGTTGCATCAACACAGATGAATGTGAGGAGAGATCCATTTCACAGAGATAATTTCATTTCCTCGGATCACAGTCAACAGAAATAGCATATACAGGACCAAATAATGAATAAGATGCTTATAAAAAGCATTGTAATTTTGATCTCAGAGTATTTGTATACTTTTCATCATTTTCTATAATTTTTTAAAGGCTTGTTATTTAGGAGGGACATTCCTATTAAGATGATAAACTTACACTGTAAGGAGCTTTCTTCTGTAAATTTTGATAAACAGGAGACTACAGTTTTTGCACTGTACAACAATTCTATTTATAGTAAATGCATTTTTCTTTTGTTTTTAATTGCTAAACTAATTTTTATGCAAGATTCTAGCCAGATGAGGTTAAAGTAATTAGATGTTTTAGGTTTCATCTGGAAAAAAAAGCTAGCAACTAATATAATAACATCTCCCTGGATATCAATTGAACCTGTTTGCAACTCACATCTTAAACCTAATTCTGCCTAAAGTATAATGAAAACATTCTATTTTATTTTGTTGCTACTGTGGTTGTTTGTAGGGTTTTTTGTTTTTGCTTTTGGGTTTTTCTTTTTTTTTTTTTTTTCAAGACAGGTTTTCTCTGTGTAATAGCCTTGGCTGTCCTGGACTTGCTTTGTAGACCAGATGGCCTCGAACTCACAGAGATCCGCCTGCCTCTGCCTCCTGAATGCTGAGATTAAAGGTATGTGCCACAGTTATGAGGGTTATATGGCTTAGCGTACATTCCCAATGTCCAGTCCATATGTATTTGGCACCTGACTTTAACATTCTACTATCTAACCATCTCCATGAGTTTAAAGGTCTATATCTAACTCAATATTCATACTAACTTGCAACACAATTTTAAAAGGATCTGCTTAGGTCTATAACACTCTCTTGACTCCTAAACAACTCAAAATTTAATTATGAGACTCTAGCTATCTGTTCTTCAACCACCTCAGAGACCTGAGAGGGATAAATATATCTGATTTTATAGGAAGTACAGGACCTGCAGCTTCCAAAACTAAGAAATGACATACCAGTGGCTGCCTGGACAGTTCCCATTTTTTCTCCATACATTACAACATCAATCTTCAGTCGTTTGGCCCCGTTTCTCTGACAGACATTGATTGTAGAGCAGGGGTTATGAAGGACTTGCCTACCCTGTCTTGGCAGAGCTAGGCTGTCGACTTACCTGCTTCCAAGTTTTGTCCTTTTTGGACAGCATTCTGTCTACAGTTGGAGCAAGGGGCTTTTCCTACCAAGAGATAGGCTTGCGACTAATTCAATCATCTCCCACTGGAGATTCTTTGATGCTCATCTTCTACTTGGGGTAGAATAGGGGGTGCTGTCAGGAGTTGATATGTCTCGACATAAAAAAAAATCTAAAGTTAAGAAAACATCTTTGAATGCCATATTCTGCAGATCTCTTGAGGTTTTTGAAGAGGCCCTATCTATCTCTTATATTAGGATAAGCAGATGCTGCTTGTCTCTTTGCAGCTTTATTTCTGATTAGCTTAGAAAATAGCTATAATAGGCGGTCATAGTACCTAACAAAATGACCAGCTTGCATAACTATTAGTTTGCATTTCTGTTGTTTTGTATTGTATTTACCATTATAAGAGGAAGAGCCATTTGTTGGACTGAAAGGGGAAACTGTAGGGGAAAATAAGATATACCTTAAACTTAAAAAAAAAACAGAGAAGAGGATGGGGGGGTTGAGGGTGGGAGGGTGGGACTGGAGGGGGGAATAGGGAGGGGACTGCGATTGAGATGTAACTTGAAGAAATAAAAAATTAAAAAAAAAGAACTAAGCAAAAAGAAAAAAAAAGAGTTGGGTTTATTGGAAAAAAAAAAAAAAAAGGCATGTGCCACCACTCCTGGCTGCTATTGTATTTTTTTTCATATAAAATAGTTAAAATGTTCTTTTTCAAGAGAAATTTAACACATCTTTATGAAATTTAAAAAATGTAACTGCATTATAACTACATTATATATAAACTTCATATTAGATAAGAATGCCACTAGATATTATCAAGAGTCAAGAACCTTATGCATATTGGTAAGTTCACATAACTATTATTGCAAATTGGTTAAGTTTTGTTTCACTGTAAAATCAACCAAAGTTTGCTTCCCATTGTAACAGTTTTGTAAGGAGTATTGGTAAAACCTAAGATATTGCACCACCCTTGCACAGAATTAATCTCTTTGGAGAGTAAGAAGGAGCAAGAAGAAACCGAGAATCTCTTGAAAGAAAGCGTGGAAAATGGGTTTAAATATAAGCTGTTCCAAATGGCTCCAATTCTTTTATCCAAGCAAACAAATAAGAAAACATAGTCCAAAACATTGCTAGTAGCTCTATATTGATCAATTAGAAACCAAATATATTGCACTGGCTTCATAGTGGCTACCTTTAGTTTAAGAGTGAAATCTGAGCAAATGTGTGCTAATTTGAAATTGCTAAGACAAATGGGCTAGCATTTGGTAGGCTTTTATAGTTAATGGTTTGTATTTGGGGAAATATTTGGGCTACTCAAGTAATAAACCATTATTTATCATGCTCATCAGAAAGCCATATTGCTTTTGATATGAACAGATATTATAAATAATTAAAATGCACATCTCGGTTTAGGCCTGAAATGATAGCTCTTGCAAGAAACAAAGCTCGAGTGAAAGCTTGTTACATAATGATTGGACTCACAGTCATGGCCTGCTTTGCTGTCATTGTGTCTGCCAAAAGGGTGAGTGATCCCTTAAACACCCAGTGCTGGTGGGCCGGGGATGAGTTTCAGGAGCAGACCACTCTCCTAATTCTGTGAGGACCAGGGTTCAATGTCTAACCCCGACAGGGATGGGGAGAGAAACAAAACTCGTTTTAAGAAATGCTATGGACCTTGTTCTGAATTCAAGGAGTGTGGATCCTGGTTCCACCCACATACATATATTGTGGACACAAACCTAGTATTGAAAATTTGGATCCAAAAATTATGTGGAGGCAAAAGTTCCCCCCCATTTGTAAAATAACAAAGCATAGCTTAAAATATGTATAAGAACTGCATTGTGTAAAAGCAAACCAGACTACCTCATTCTTTAGGTTAAAACAACTTAAGGAGCAGTTCCACAGACTTAGGAGACAGAAGTGTGCAGGCTGGAAATGACTGTACAGGTTGAGTATGAGCTGCCTTTGTGCTCTTCCATGCACACTTCCTGCTTACTACCTACAAAGAGAAGTGGGGCGCTGACCACTTCGAATTCTGTACTCTGCCTCTAAACCTTCCCAACTCTGGACCCTCTGGAGCACTTTTTTTTTTTTTTTTTAACCAGGAGCAGTTCCATTAACACTGCTATATGCTCTGAGAGCCCCCACCTGGGAGCTCTCTCTAGGCACTTCATTTTGTCACCTGTGACTGCACTGGTTAGAGGTGGGCTGTCTTCCTTAATTATGTCTGTGGCAGCTGATGGTGCAGCCTTCTTACACTGGGGAGTCTGATCTCAGTACCCTCCCTTCTGAGCATATTTAGGCGATCACCATTCTACCTAAACATTCTTTGTTCTTTGGGGTGGCAGATACTCAGCAGGCTTTGCAGCTTGGATTGGTTTTTGTTTAGGTGGTATGCATGTATTCAATGAGATTATATTAACTTTCTTTACCTTCTGGGTATCTCCTTTCATTTCCCTCTGAACACCTTCTTTTTCCCACCTAGCCCAGTGACTATATCATTAGAAGAAATGAGATGACACCCTCAATTCTTTATTTCTCAGGTTTTCAAATAAACTCAGGTTATCCCCTAAACTTGAGCAGGGACCAAAATGACTGTTGTTTGGGTTCTAGAAATATTTTAAAGGGAACTATATTCTCTCCTACAAGATGAACACTAAGGTTTTTTGTTGGTTTTTTTTTACCATGTAAATGGTCCCCTTCTTGGCAGTTTCTCAGGCTGGTGAAGGGACTTACTTCACACCTTCCATGACCCCTTCAGCTTCGAATTCACAGCTCAGCTCCACAGTGAAGACCCCAATCCTACACTCACTCCTTTGGGAAGAGTTAAAGTCCTAGACCATGGTTGCTATGGTTAGTGTTTTCCCAAAGGCCCTCCAGTTGAAGCCACTCCCTTCCATCCTGCCAGCTCTCTTCCATCTCCTGCCAGAGCGAGCCTTGAGTTACATTCTTTTCTAGTACCAGAGGATCTCCCTTTTGGACTTCAGTGTTTGAAAATCCTTCTGATATGTTTTATCCAACACACATGCCCATTTGAAGCAAGAAAATTGGTAGCACATTCCTGACATCAACTAACCAGTTGACTAGAAATCTAGCATCTCAGGTGATTTCCACAGTATCAGAGTCACTTTTCTTGGATACTATCTCTGAGAGTTACTTAAGGTATTTTTTTCTCCTTTTCAGTTTACAAAGGCTTTTCCATATATTTATATATCTAACAAAGATGTAAGTTCTTCTAAAGAGTCGTGTTGTGGTGTGTTTTGCTTTTAGGCTGTGGAGCGGCATGAATCCTTAACAAGTTGGAATCTGGCAAAGAAAGCTAAGTGGCGTGAAGAAGCTGCACTGGCTGCCCAGTCTAAGACTAAATGATGCTTTAGGCTAATGATGTCAAAGTACTCACTCAGATGCCATTATATTAAGACCAATAATAAAAAGATTAACAAAATATTTGCTATAGTTTCATTTTTGATAACAAAAAACATTAAGATCTTTTAAATCCTTTAGCAAACCTACTAAAACCCATTACAGAATAATGAACAAAAGTACATATATCTTGTGTACTTGTCTTACACAGCAAGCAGGGAGGGAAGCCCTGAGTGATTGAAGTCCTGAGTGAACGTATTGTTGACACAGACGTGGCCATGGCGAAGATCCAGGGCCGTGGACCCATGGGAAATCAGCAAAGCTGTTCCCCATGTGGGCCAAGCCCGAGCTGGCAAAGCCTTCTTCCTCTGATCCAAATGTCAGTGCTTACAGAGGACCGACCAGTGGGTGAAAACACTGGCAGTTGCAGCTTCCTCCTGCCGGATGTTTATAGCCTGTTAGACAGCCTGCCTACAGACACCTCCTACGGAGAGACAAGCTTAATAAACAGGCTGTGGCGGCAGTAGCTGCCATTCCATCAGTGTGCACACTGCATGTGAGCAGTTTTTCTGCACTACGTCTGTGTGTCTGTCCTTTCTTCATTCCCTTGCTGCTATAGTCAGGTTTCCAGATCCAAACTCCAGTGGTATGCTCACTGCCCAAAATAAAACAATCAACAGAAACTTCAAAACTCTGCTCTCTCTCAACTTAGTACACCTGAAAGATAGCTACTGTTCTACGTTTAGTTGTTGAATAGTTTTGCCTGGTTTTGAACTTCATATAGATGGAATCATATAGCATTCAGTTGATGTGTGGACTCTCACCATTACATTATGACAATCGTACATAGCTACATTCTTCCTTTTATTGCTAAATTTCACCAATCAATGGTGTAGCTCATGCATGTAATCCAAGCACTTTGGTAACTGAGGTAGTATTGCCATGAGGTTAAGGCTAGTCTGGACTACAATGTGAGACCTTGTAGTAGTAATAATAATAATACTTATATTTGAAAAATAATATTTTCAACCTAACTTCTCTAGTATTTGGTACCTGGATAGTCCCTTTGGTTGTAAATTTACTAGTTGGCAATTAAGCAACAGATTCGAAAAG
This sequence comes from Lophiomys imhausi, assembly GCA_907164525.1. NCBI lineage: Eukaryota > Metazoa > Chordata > Mammalia > Rodentia > Muridae > Lophiomys > Lophiomys imhausi. The sequence continues at coordinate 2,240,976 of CAJQZJ010004824.1, forward strand.
TTTAAAATATTCCAGAATTTATTTGTAATTGTAAAAGCAATTTAAAAAATATAAACAGAGAAGTGTATCACTAGTCTTCAAACTTTGAAAAAAAATTGTATCTTTATTTAGTCCCTACTTTTTAATCATGTAGATCTTTTTAAGCCTTACAAACTGCTTTTCTTAGAAAAAAAGTAGAATATCTTAAATATGATTAGGGAGGCAACATAGGAAAAAAAAAAACAAACTCACTCAGAAATTATAAAATTAAAAGCAGAAACCTAAATAAATCAATCACACAAATCAATGAAACCACATTATCTCAGAATATATGAGGAAAAAAAAACAGGATCCAAAAAAAATTAAAAATATCAAGTAAGACAGAACCTACCTTCCAGACTACTGAGAGAATATGGTGGACTGGTGCACTTTCTGCTTCCTGCCAAAATGGAGGAGCAAGGACTCAATTTGCACTCTAGAATAAAACAGCAGAGAAAAATATGAACAGATGATAAATACTGTGGGCAGTGATTTGTAATAATCAAAGGAAGTGATGACTGATCCATTTCCCTTCATAGGGAGTTTTTAGATGGCCAGTAAGACAGAGAACCCTTGTAATCTGAGTCGGAAGCCAAGACAAGCAGAGCTCACAATAGTGTGGTAGACAGGCATAGAGGGAACGGCTTGGCAGCAGTTTCCTTCCTGTCTTCAGCTAAGTTGAGCAGGTGTAATTACTGCCCGGTACCAACAAAATAACCACCTGAAAGGACAAGTAAACAAAAACAATCCTTGGAACTCACCAGGTAGGTGAGTCTGTCACCAGCTCAAGTAACAGTCCCTGGTAATTCACAGGCTATTGGAAATGTTCAGACCTGCACTGTTTAAGTAGCAAAGGCTGTTCTACAACTGCTTTACAAAGTTTAGGCAAGCTTGAAAAATATTATACTATTTCTTTCCTGTGCAGGCTGTCACACAGCTCAAGAACAAAGCACTCAACTTGATTCCATCTTGGCTGTTAGGAATGATTGCTGTAGTAACTCTGGGATCAATTATCTCTTTGCTACATGGATTTCATTGCTTTGGGATATATATGTACCAGAAGGGCTCAACTTCATCAGAGAGACATGGATCAAAATGAAATGAAATACTATCTCTGTCATTAGAATGACTATTATTAAACAGAAAATAACTCTTACATACCACCAGTGGGAATAAAATTAGTAAGCCAGTCTGAAGAAAAGTGTGTAAATTTCTAAAACACAAAAAATCGACCACATGGGACTTGCTTACCTTGCCTGACAATTTTTCTATTTTAAATAGTCTTTGATATACACACCACTCTGGTGTTTGAAATGAGATATTTCCTATAATTCTGGCATTTACATGCTTCCTCCCAAGTTGGTGGTTACTCAAGAGGCACCAGAGGTGTACCCTAGTTGGAGGAAGTGTGTCACTAGGCATGAATTTTGAGGCTTCGAAATACTGGTGTTCACAACTCTAATCCCTCTGGAAGTGTGCACCTTCCTTCTATACACTGCCTGGACTGTGGTGCTGTGAACAGAAAAGCGTCTACTACAGAGCGTATGAGGCACTGCTTAAACATCTTCAACTTATTAAAAAGAACTGTGATGATGTAATTGAGTTTACATCAAGCATCTTGCTATTTGCTCAGTATACTGGGGGGGGTCCCCTTCTTTCACCTTGTTTTGAATTAGCTATTCTTTATTATTATTGTTCAATAAAACTGACAGACTATTAACTGATAGTGGCATCTGTCTTTATTCCATTAGAAAGACACTAACTTAATAATAATAATGAAAATAAACACACATATACAAATGCAATTGTAAAATAGTATTTTATTGTGTTTAGTAGCATGTAACATTTCATAATATTGCATAATGCTCAAATGTTTGTTTATTTAGTAAGGTGGGAAACCCCTCATCTCATCTCCCTTAACTATCAAGGAGCCGACAGCCTTTCATAGCCCTACTATACTGCCTCCTAATGGCATGTCACACTTCACAAAGTAGCGGCCTATGTAGTGAGATGAATAGGAGTTCATTTTTTTTTTTCACAGTATCACAGTTAAGCAACCAGTAGATTGCTGAATTTACAACACTAACAAAAATCCACAAAGACATTTTTATCTTTACTTTTTCCATAATACTCCTTTATACAGAAGAAAAACTATCAAAGCAGAGGTAATAAATGCTTCTTTAGTTCTTCACCCAGTGAGTCAATCTTTAGCTGCAAACAGGTTTCAGAAACCAAATGAGAAGCTATTTCTGTGCCAGAGGATTTGGACTGAAAGGGGAAAATGTAGGGGGAAATAAGATATACCTTAAACTTAAAAAAAAAAAAAAAGGGAAGAGGATGGGGGGTTGAGGGTGGGACTGGAGAGGGAATAGGGAGGGGACTGCGATTGAGATGTAACTTGAAGAAATAAAAAATAAAGGAAAAAAAACCAAAATACTCTGTTTCAGTGCTACCAGTAAGTGACAAATGACACTAAAAATTAAGAACACTAAAAATTAGGTTATAATAAACTTTCAAATTAAAACTTACAGCAAAAGCAAAAAACAAAAAACAATCAAAATCTAGGCAATGTGTCAAGTTTATAAGACAAGTAAGCATGATTGCATAGTTCAACCAGTAGAAATTCAAGTAAATGTATTTAAATGGACCAAATTTAATTATACGGACTCTTTAAGTATTTTTCTTGGCATTTGTATTAATGTCCTATGCATCCCTTAAAACACATTGATTTTACTTGGCACAGTATCTATCATATATAAGTGTCATAAATCTTAGAAAAGCAACTTAATAAGTTGTGTCACAAGGGAAAATAATGATAAAAACAAATGATGGAGCATTTTAAATGGCGCTCTTACAAAGCTAGCTCTTACTCTTGATCCAAAAGGAAAAAAAGAACTAGGCCTTAAAGTCAGACCAAGTGCCCTTCACATGCAAATCTAATCAATTTATGTAAGATACAGATTTAAGAAATGAAATTTGGATTTAAATATTCAAAGTATGACCAAGTTCTGTACTTAGAAATACATTTGTCCCACTGGCAAGTTCTAAAATCTCCTTTGATAGGCCACTTATGCTATGTGCCTGAAAACATGTTATATACACACACAGATATATATGTGTATATGTGTGTATAAGTATGTATGCGCACACACACATATATATAAGGATATATATATCCCCATGTATGCTGTCTGTGCATGCTTATATGAATATATGTATGCATATATATAAACACACACATACAAAATTTTTCTATAAGAACTATTTTTGGGAGATTTGCCTTAGAGATTTGTTATAGTGACTACTGCATCCTCAAAGCAGGCACAGCTGGCTAGGTTTGCATTATGCTGATCAACAAGTTCAATTGATTACAAAGAGTCAAATACCCTGTCATGTTATACTTAGTGACACTGGCACCATAAAACAATGTTTATGGGATAAATTCACCCATCAGTTTGGTAATCTTTATATCACTACCCTGTTTCTTTGAATGTACATAATGTAAAAGGAAAACCTTTTATACTTAACTCTGTAACTTCCATTCTAATAAAAATGGTACAGACAGAATCCTCTACTTAATGATAATAAAGAACTGGCAGATGCAGTCAGCACTATGGAAACCATTTAAACCTAAATTTCATGGTTGTGGAGTTGAAGTGTCTTGCCAAAAGCTTAGATTCATGATATATAGTTTATAAAGTGTCCTACTATTTAAAAGTACTCCTATGTACACTTTCCTTATGTCACATGCCTCTTATTCCCAGCAGAAACATTACAAATCCTATCATGAGTGAAATCGTTCTTTACACAATAGACTATGAATCTTATCAAAATTGTTTTAGTTCACATCTCAAGAGTTGTAATTTAGGTTTTACATAAGTAACTGGATAGATACATAACCTGCAAATACCTATACACCAATACTACCACATCTGCTTAGAAAATTCTACCAAGCACAGTTCCATGGGAACAACACACACATATGTAAATAATATAAATTTTCTATCAAAACCTTTAGACTTTCAAGAGACTTTTTGCTGTTAACTCATAAAACACAAATGAGATTGACCAATCTAATGGAAAGGTCATCTACCATATAGTTCAGAATAAAAAGCAGTGTGACTCGCTGTGCAACACCAAAGGAACTATTCCAAATATTGACTTCTACACATTAAATAATCCTTAGCGGTTCTCATTAACATCATTCACTTAGTCAAAATATTAAATGCATTTAACAAAATTTAATATGTAACAAGGTGATTTCGTCAAGATACTTTTGTCATTACTATACAGAGAATAAAGTGTTTCAAGATCTTCTGAAAAATCAGAGGAAATAATTGCAGTTTTAGGTATGCAGTGCTACTTTAGATTCATGACCACCTCTGCCATGATCTTCTTTAAAATGAAAAGGGAAAACAAACACTATTCCAAAAAGAGTATCATATCTGGATAAAATATAAAATATACTAGAATAGTACTTTATATGAACAACATGGATATTTAAGTATTTTATAGGTTTGTAATATGAACAACATGAACAGCCTCTCTCTTCATAACTACCACATTTAACCATAAGTATACTATCTTTTATAAATTTTTTTAGGTTTTTTGTTGTAATTGTTTATGAAGTATAACCTACAGCACAGTGATTTATGATCTAAAGTAATAAAGATTTTCACACTCTAATTCAGCTCTTATACGTTTCTGAAGCTTTTTTTTTTTTAATGCTTCAAGACAGAGGTAGACTTAGTAAAGACTGGGCACTGTCAGACTTGCTGACAAAATGCAATTATAAATATTCACAGTACTGCTGTTGTGCAGTTTTCAAGAACACTTGAAGTTCAGAACCATTAGGTAATATTCACCAAGTTCTCCTTTTCAAGCTTGAATGAAATAATTGCATAATGTATATTCACAAATAGATACAAAAATCTAAACAACAGAAGTCAAATATAGCTACATCAAAATGAACAAAGAAAACAACAAACAGAAATCTATAAAGAAATGGTGCATCTGAATGGAAAGTTTTGTTTCATATTTGCTTTTAAAAAGTACCTCCAGTTTTCTCTTTCCTGTATTACATAAAAACCTTTCTGTCAGTATTGGTCATGTAGAAGAGCTATCACAAGCTCCCATTTTAGTCAGTTGTTTTCCCCAGCACTTGTCAGAGTTGAAACCCTTCCATTGGTGCCTCCTGCTGCTGAAATACAAACTGTTGCTGGTTTTCATCCACCCGAGGTACAATGCTGGGATCGTCATCTTCTACTCCAAAATAGTGTTCAATTAGATCAAAAGCCTTCTGGTAAATTTCCTGATTTTCATGACTTTGCAGAAACTCTATTTTATCCAAGCCTATCACAGAAAGAACACACAGAAGAAACAAATTATTATTAGGACTTCAGTATATACTATATGAGAATAACAAATCAATAGTACCCATTCACTCCACTAAGACTGGGATGCTTTTTAAACTTTTTTTTTTTTGCACAAATCAATGACTTCACACTTATGTCTTATTCTTTAAGAATGACAAGCATAGGGTATTAGGGATGAAACTCAGTTGGTAAGAATGCTTGCCTAGAACACAGGAAACCCTAGATTTGAACACCCTTACTGCACAGAACCAAGCAGGAGATACATGCCTGTAATCGAAGAACTGGGCAGATAAAGGCAAGAGAATCAGAAGTTCAAGATCATCCTTGACTACACAGAGTTCCAGGACAGCCCAGGCTAATGAAATCCTTAAAAAAAGAAAAGAAAGTAAAGGCAAGTATGATATGAAGAAAGAGTATGTGTCAGAGAGGAAGATCACAAGCACCAACCAGTCTGCTGTGTGATCTTGGCTAAGGCAAGTAGTTCAATTATCTGTACTTGAGTTACAAAGTCTAGTTTTAGATAAACTCTACAGACCCCTTCAAGGACAACTATTCGAAATAGTAAAGAACAGAAGGAGAAAACAAACAAACAAACTAAAACACACCAAACCAGAGGGTTTTGGTATGAAATACATGTAAACTATATTGGTATCTATGACACTTCACAACAAAATGCCATATGTGACTATTACAAAATATCCCAAAACTACAACCTATAAATGAAACTTAAGAAAAAACAACATTCTGCAAGGATGAGAGAAATGTATAGCATCCTGCTTTACTGCTTTCAGGAAAAAATTCTACACAGATCTGAGTACTGCTAAAATATTTTTCATTCAAGGACAAATCAGTCTGGGCCAACTAGGTAATGCTGCTGTCCTACACATTTGGCAGCTTGAGTTAGAGCCCACAGCACTCGGGAAGTGAAAGGTGAGGACAGACTCACAAAGCTCTTTTCTGATACTCATAGGTGCACTATGGAACTCATGTCCACAAACACACCCCAATAATAAAATATCTTCACAAAGATATGCCACTTTGGATATTGTAAAATAAGGAATAAGCAAAGCATTCATAATAATTCATAATAAGCATCCATAATCCCATACATAACCACAGAACACATAAACTCCAGTATAATTTGGGATTAAAATTGTTGTTAATAAGAAAATACTGAGTTTTAAAACTTTATTTTTTATTTATGTGTATGTGTGTGAGCAAGCTTGAATTTCTGTGCACCACATGAGTGCAGGGGGCTAAGGAAGGGAGGATCTTTGGATCACCTGGAACTGGAGTTACAGAAGGTTGTGAGTTGCCCAGTGTGGTTTCTGGGAATAGAATCTAGGTCCTACGCTAGCTCAGTGTGCTGGCTGGTTTTTGTCAATGTAGCATCAAGCCTAAACATATCTGAGGAGAGAGAACCACATCTGAGAAAATGCCTCCATAAGATCAGGCTGTGGTCAAGCCTTGTGGGGGTTTTCTTATTAGTGATTGATGTGGGAAGGCCCATCCCATTGTACGTGGGACCACCCCAGGCAAGTGTATTATGGAGTGTATCAGAAAGCAGGCTGAGCAAGTCATGGGGAACAAGGCAGTAAGCAGAACTCAGAGATACTTTTTATTTTGAAACAAGGACCATACATCTCAGGCTTCATTTCAGCATCATAGGTAAAAGCTTGAATCAGTGTACAAAAGAAGTGGGGGTGAGGACAATACAGAATAGTGAATATTCTTACAAATACATTTTTTTAAAAATCCGCTTATGTCCAAGTCTATCCTAAATTAAATTTCTTATGAGTTAAATTTTTAAAAAACCAATCAAAAATATAAACAACATGGGTTTGGTGGTGTAGACCTTTAATCCTGGAATTTGGAAAGAGGTATGAGGCTCTCCGTGAGTTTAGGGCCAGCTGGTCCACACAGAGAGTTCTAGGATAGCCAGAATCAGACAGACCCTGTTTCAAAAACCAAATCAAACCAAAACAAAACAAAACAAACTGAATATAAACAACCCCCCACAAAAGGAGGCAGACAACAAGGGGAGAAAAAAATTCTAACCAATAAAAATTAATTTTCATTGTATGTCCATTAGGACAATGATTTTGCAACCTTTGAGTCATTTGTTAGACATAAAAAAAGTTTTCAAGAAAAACCTCATGATAATAAACCATAAAAACAAGGCTGCTAAGATGGCTCAATGGTTAAAGACATTGGCTGTACAAGCCTGGTGACCTGAGTTCAATCCATAAAGCTGTCCTCCACAAAAATGCCATCGCACATGAGCCCATGCACTCCAGTCCATATACACAATAACTAAAAAAAAAAAAAAAAAAAAAAAAATTACTCTGAAAACAGTTAAATGTGGAACTAAACAAACTACAGTATACAGCCAATTATGAAAAGGAAATACACAATACAAAGAAAATAGCACTTTCTATACAAAATAGACCAAGAAGTTAACATAAAAGCAACTTAGTGACATCAATTTACACAAGTCAATGAAAGGAAATGTCACATTATAGGGGTCTTTTCACACACAGGCAATGACACTGTCAACTAAAAGCCCATTGGCAAATGAAATGAAAAGATAAACTTTGTGCCTACAGTTCAGCAGCTGCATTCCCAAAAATTTATCTGGACATACTGATTCAGCTGGATTTGATGGCCTATGTGTCTAATCACAGTGCCCAAAAGGCTGAGGCAGAAAGATTACCAGTTGAAGGCCAGCCTGGGCTATACAGTGACTTCTAGGTCTGTCTCAGCTACACTGGAGAGCTAGTCTCAGAAACAAAAACATACACGAGTAAATATAAGAAACAAATGTATAAGCAGGAGAATAATTGCTCTGGCTTATATAAAACACTAATTTAGAAACAAACTAAAGGCCAATTACAACTATGTGGCTAAAACTGGTAAAATATTGCTAACACTGCACTTAATACATCTATTCAAACAGAGAGAAATATACAATACACATTACTCAAATCAATGTAAAGCACTTGTAGATAAGGACAATGTTTTTTAAAAAGGAGATAAGGAATATTAAATAATAAAAACAAAAGCAAATTGTGAAGATAAACTGTTACAATATGAGCTATGGCAATTACTTTAAAATATTTTTCAAGTATTATTGTGCTTTTATAATGAAAACAACTTGTAGAATGGGGAAGGGTGACGTGCAGATGGGGCAAGGTCACCTAGGGCAGATAGTGAAGAATGAACGATAATTACAAACTGCAGACTGCCTGCTTACCATAAGCTTCTTCAATGAGAGCACAGTATGGATTGATGCCCACTTCATTCTGCTTAGATTCTTGTTCTCCAAGACGTAAAATATTTTCAAGTCCATTTAAAGCCACTTGAACTATTTTGGAGTCCATGACAGTCAAAAGGTCACAAAGGGGTTTAATGCAGCCCAAGGTTACCAAATACCTTCACAGAAATTTTAAAAAGAGAAATGGGGGAGGGAGAACTTAAGCACTGCACATTATAATAACACAAAACTAGAAATAAATGTTGTATTACCAATCATGAAAGTGTTTCGACATACACTTTTTGTTGTTTGGTTTTGAGTCAGGGTCTTGTCATTCACCCTGGCTGGTCTGGAACTCACTATGTAGACCAGGCTGGCTTCAACTCACATATTCGACTGCTCTGCCACCCGAGTGCTGGAATTACAGAAATATGCTACTATACCTGGCTTAACCTCAGGAAGTTTTTATTTACATTGCAATCTGTAAACTGTTTTCTCCTGTTCTCCAGTTTCACATAATTAGCAATAATGGAATTGCAAATACTATAAAATGTACACACATGCAGACCAGCACTTAAATGATTTTCAAGGAGGGTTAAGAATAGAGGGTTTCACCTATTCTTTTTTAAAAAGTAATATGGTGTGTGTGCCCTCCCTCACTCCTCACAACTCCTTCCATCTCTCTTGATTTATTTGATGGAAAGGTACAAATGGAGAATGAAAGGGAATATCCAAATTAAATTTCAAAAGATTTCTTACAACTGCAATCATAGACAATCTCTGAAATATACATTATATTTCAAAATGCAAAAGACTGCAAAGAAGAAAACAGGCTGCCCTAGTAAATATTAAGAAGTACTGTTCGCAGAAATATCCACTAATTTCCTAATGCATTATTATTACCTACTATCCCACTCCCTCTTATATAAATGAAGTGATTTTTTTTTGTTCATTTGAAAAAGAGATCATATGAACCACAAAGAGTAAAAAGAGGCTATAAAGCCAGATTGCATGGTTTCAAATCACAATTCTATTTTTAATTAGTTGTATAACTTTGAGCAATGCTTTCTACCTCAGTTTCCCAACAGGAAGTATTTAACAAAAGTCTCCGGTCCGCTGAAAAAGGAGTTGGGTGTGTATGGCTCAGCGTATGCTATGCAAGGATCACCCTGGGTTCATTCTTGGAACCCACTATAAGAAAACCCACAATGTCATTCTCTGGCTTCCATATGTGCACCCACACCTACACACACACATTAAAAAAAGAAGGTATGCACTTACATTCACTTTTCAAATTATATAGAAACTGATCAAAAATATATTTGAATGAATAATTATTTCATATGTATGAGGTTAAATGAAATATATATATTAAAAGAACCTACTGTAACTGAAATGAGGGAGCTATCAGAACAATAACTGGCAAGAGTAAACATAACTATTTTGGTGTGACTGCTGAATCTAATTTAAATTAAGACATTTTCTTCCTGTATATTTGGTTACTTTAAGCTTAACACAGATAAAAATAACAGTAGTAATAAAAAAAAGACATAACAAAGGAAAGTCTGTTTTATTACTGCTTCTACTTATGACACAAATATACTGGAAATATTAATTAAAATGAGGGGGAACAGAAGAGAAGCAGACACAGATGTAGTATCTAGACCCCGACATGAAGGTGACAGTACATACGAAGGTAATCAAAGACAAGGCGCAGGGTACACTTAATAATCCCTGCATTTGGGGGGCTGGCCAAGGAAATAAAAATAAGCTACAAAAAGAAAGGTGAATAAGGAAAATAACTGTTAGCATAACAGAATTACAGATGACTTATTTTAATTTTTTTCAAAGGGTATAGTGGCACACACCTTTAATCCCAATAATCCAGAGGCAGAAGTTAACAGCCCTCTCTGAATTCAAGGCCAGCCTTGTCTACACAGCAAATTCCAGACAAGCCAGAACAATACAGTGAGATCCTGTCTTAGTATACATATGTATATACATACATATATACATACATACATATAGACATGCATGCATGCATACATACGTACTCATACACACATACATGTATATATATATATTTTTTTTCAAATTTTGCAATGTGTTTATAAAAAAAATATGTGATACTGAAAGAGGAAGACAGCATTGAGAAGTCGCCTCTACACAAGAAACAAACAGAATAATGATCTAACATTTGGTAGATTTAAAATCCTTTAGTTTCTAAAACAGTATCATAATTTGACCTCATTTATAAATTTTTTAAGTCACATACTCATTAGAAACTATTTCCTAAGTAGTGACTTCAAGTTTTGTAGAGTGATTCTTAATGAGAAGATTATGCAAGAAGCCAAGTTCAGCTGAGGTACAAAGTGTACCTTTACTATAGAAGTCAAAAAGACTGAAGAGGCATGATCCATGGAGACTGGAATCAGCAGTCAAAAATGACTATTATAAATACATTACACCAGTCCATTATTCTAGCTGAGAACCTAACGTTCACTAACCACTGTGGTGAGTACCTCAAGTGCTCATTTAGCTGTAGATACTGTTACTGACTTCATTAACAAAAAGAAGAAACTGGACTAGAAAGGTTAAGTGATTCTGTCAAAATTGATGCTGTCACAAGTTTTACTGAAGGATCAGGACTTGACCAGGACTTGGCCAGGCTTACCTAAAGCCATCTACCAATAATGTACCATGTAGTTAATTTACATAATAAAAGGCACAGATTACAAAACCTAGTGCAGAGGAAAAATGACAAGGAGTGCATAAAAACAAAAAAACAGGCAATAAGGAGAGAACTCCATTACACAAATGCATATTTTAATTTTACTTTAAACAAGTTGATATTCGCATTTGTTACTTATATGTAATAAAAAGTTAATTTTGTGATTTTAATTCTTAAAAAAAAATATAATGCTCATGACAGTATATTCTGCAAATCAACAAACTGTTCCAATTCAAATTTTTAATCTATGCCAAGGATAGGGTTAATTATCACTTAAGTAAAAATAATAGAAGAAACCAAATGAAAGTTACACCAAATGCTGTCATTTCATGTTAATGTATTTCAAACAGGCATAAAAATGGCAATTTCATTAATAAACTTAAAAAGTATGTTTTATTTCAAATTGTCTGATTCACGTTTAAAAGACTATTCAAAAACCTGAGCCCACCTTATCTGCTCTGGAGTGCCTCCCGACGTAGCATTGGTTATAGCCCATGCTGCTTCTTTTCTGGTACGAAACTCTGCTTTCTGCAGAACCTCAATCAAAACAGGGAAAATACTTGCATCTATGACAGCCTAAGAAGGAAAATGATCAGGCAAAATTAGTGCAAATGCTGTTTCAGAACTACGGCCATGTGGAGCACTGAAGTGCAGAGGCTTTAGGAGAGGCTGGAGGATGGCACAGCAGTTACTAGCACTTGCCGCTCTTTGCTGAGGACCTGGGTTTGGCTCGCAGCAACCACATGAGGTGACTCACAGTGACCTGGACCTCTAGTTACAGGGGATTGGACACCCTGGCCTCCACAGGCAACTGCACACAATATGCTTTACATAGGCACACACACATATGCACGTATCTTTTTAAAATTTTAAGATCTGAGAAGTTTTAGAAAGTTTGCAATCTATCCACATACTTTAACTGTTTACTTTTGTAAAAAGAAATGAGTTTTAAAGAATGGAGAATGTGTATGTAGAATATAAATATTAGTGATAAAACTGTAGGCATGTGACTAACCAAAACGGGTATGTATTCTCTGGCTCAAGAAACTTGACAGACCTTGTAATCAGTAAAGCCAGCAGGAAGAAGACTCCTAACATTTAAAACTGATAGAAACCACTCCACCGAGACAGGGTCTTCCCATTCAGCCCATTCTGGCCTCAAAACTCATCATCCTCCCTCAGTCTCTCAATATAAACCTGATGCAAGACCTTCTTTTATTCATATTTTCTTCTTCGCAAACAAGGTGTTCCAGAGTGGCCCATCTTGGCCACAAAGTCATAAAAAGCTGTTTCAGCTTCTCGAGTGCAGGGACACAGGTGTGGGCTCTATGCTCAGCAGAAGCCACCCATTTCTCAAGACTAACTTTATGTTTCAGGCATCTTTATAGATGTAATTGATATTACTCACTAGAATACTGAACACAAGTGTTATTGTTTAGAGAAGAAAAGGCCATGTTGATGAAAGGCTGGGCACATCAGCTTAGACCTTCCTATTGTCATCTCAACTCTGAAAGACGCTTACCTGGATCTGAGCTCTGTTTCCTGCAGTGATGTTAGAAATGGTCCAACAGGCTTCCTTTCTAATGGACTCTTTTGGACTGCTCAACAAGTGTAAGAGGCAGGGCAATGCAGAACAATTCAAAATGACCTAAAATGGGTAGGACAGAAAATAAATGGGTTTTAGTATAAAAGCAAAAATCTTATGAATTACTTAAGACATATAGAAATCCATCTGGAAAACAAAGCAAATTGCTCTCAAAGTAAAACTTAAGCCACTGTTAACTTTTACAGCCTGATGTTAGCAGGTGTAAATGCTAGTGTAATGAATGGCTTTGTTTTCTACTAAAGCATGAATCTGAGACTCACACATCCTTCAAATATACAAATTAAAGTAATTCAGCTATCACAGTATCAACTCAAACTATATTTTGAAGAATATTACTAAGTAGAGAAGTTCTGAAACTCAAGACTTGAACCAGTTAAGATTTCTGCTCATACCAATAGAAATATATGCAAAGTTCAATTCACAAAATCATATGAAGAGTGACTTAGTAATGAAAGACAGGATTCAACCTCATTTTCAAAACACATTACTGACTGGATATTCATTCTTAATACACATTTCTATAACATCAGAAAAATTCTCAAGTACAGAATAAATCTGTTCAGTTTTTATATACTTTGACTTTTATAAGAAGTAGTATCTATTCAGGTATGTGGCACATACCTTTATTTTATTTTATTTTACTTAATTTATTTATTTGTTGCTTCAGGATACATCTCCATCATATTGTCCTCTTTCCCCCCTTCCCAGCCCCTCCCTCCCACCTCTATCTCCCAAACCCTTCCATCCCACTCCTCTGGAGTGGAGTGTCCCTACCTAACAGTCCCCCGCCCCAGTTCAGAAGTCAGATAAGGGCCAAGAGCCTCCTCATACACTGGGGGCCTACAAGGCAGTACCACCAGTGAAAAGTGTCTCATTGCCAGGGAGAGAAAACTAAAGCAAGCAAGCAAACAAACAAAAAGTCTATCTCCATGTTCCCACTGGTGCATTGATTGTAGTATAGATATCCTGTACTATATGGCTAAAATCCAATTATAAGTGAATAGATGCCATGTGCATCCTTCTGAGTCTGGGTTAGCTCACTCA
>CAJQZJ010004824.1:2281558-2299271 GCA_907164525.1 Lophiomys imhausi
TGATTGTATAGGAAGTGCAGGGCCTGCAGCTTCCAATACAATCAGATATATTTATCCCTCTCAGGTCTCTGAGGTGGTTGAAGAATAGATACCTAGAGTCTCATAGTTAAATTTTGAGTTGTTTAGGAATCAAGAGGGTGTTCTGGATCTAAGAAGATATTTTTAAAATTATGAGGCAAGTTAGTATGAAAGCTGAGTTAGATATAGAACTTTAAACTCATGGAGATGGTTAGATAGTAGAATGTTAAAGTCAGGTGCCAAATACTTATGGACTGGACATTGGGAATGTATGCTAAGCCATATAACTCTTATAATCATGGCCTATTTATTTCTGTTGTTTTGTATTGTATTTATAGTTATAAGAAAAAGAACCATTATTTGGACTGAAAGGGAGAGCTGTTGGGGGGAAAAATAAATACCTTAAACTAAAAAAAAAAAAAAAAAAAGAAGGGAAGAGGATGGTGGGGCTGAGGGGGAGGAGGGTGGAAGGGTGGGACTGGAGAGAGGAGTAGGGAGGGGATTGTGATTGAGACGTAACTTGAAGAAATAAAAAATAAATTATTAAAAAAAAAAGTAAATGGTAGTAACTTTTAATTATATGAGGAACTATATAAATAAAAATTATCACTTTATCATAGTCTAGTCTCATTTTAAAAATTTCATGGAAATACAAAAGAATATTATGTTTTGAACTGGGAAAGTCTTATTTTATAATTTAAAATATGAATTATTTATTATTTTTAACATCTACTTGGGACCTAAGATTAATTTTTTTAATGTTTAAAACCAGAGAAGGAAAAAAATACTTTAAAGATAACTCTTAGTATCTGAAATAACAATATGACCAAGAGGGGAGGCAGATGTGGTGGTGTGTGTCTTTATCCCAGCCAGCACCTAGAAGTCAGAGGCAAGTGGATCTCTGTTTAAGATTAGCCAAGGCTAAATAGTAAAGCCCTATCACCTTGTGTTTTAAAAAATGTTTTTTTCATTCTCTCTTTCTGTTGGTGGAGATGTATATATGTATGTATGTATGTCATCATTTTTATATTCTTTGAAGGGTAGTCCTTTTTCCCTAATAAAATAACCAGGTGATCCAAAAGCACATAAAAGCCAATACACAATGATGTTTACAACTGTATTATTAACACTAGTAAGCTAGAAATAGCAAATGTGCAATTAAGGAATAGATAATGAACTGAAAACTATGAAAAAGTTTGTGTTGGATAATTTAGCAACCTTTTCTTGGAAAAGTAATTAATGCCATAAGAAAACTTTCCAATATTAGTGGTAAGTTGAGTACAAAATTTCACGAAACTGAATAATGAAAGGAACAGGAAATCAACAGATGAACATGTATAGCAAAACCAAACACACTCAAAACTTGAGTTTCTTTCGATGATCTAATCACATTATCAAATGTTCCCTTTTAAAACTTTGAAAATTTACTCGTGAAATCTATTAAAATGACTCAACTGAAAGTAACACAACATTTTTAAAAGAAAAACTAAAGTCTGTCTTATACATCCAGCCAATGAGTCAGAACAGCCCAGATATAAGCCTTGCAGCCACCTAAGGTGGCTTTGGGTGCATTCCTTCTTATGTCTCACCGTGCTCTTTCATAAATACAAACAGTGGATCCTGTCCAGGGAACATTCGCATCAAAAACCCAGAATCATACCAAAAGTGGCTCATCTTCCCCACTTCTAATCAGAGACTAAAAAGAAAATAACGTGTTTTCATTTGTAAACATTAGGCAAATTAGGCAGAAAAATGAATTAGAGGTCAAAATTACAAGCAATATTTTCAGGAGAAAACTAAAGTCTCTATGCCTAAGTTTCGAGACTTGCCTGCTCCTGCACATCTTCATGCTCTGAAGTGAGAAGCCTGATGAACACAGGAACAGCCCCAGTCTCGATCACCACCTTGGTGTGCAGAAAGGTTCCCGATGCTATGTTAGTTAGTGCCCAGGCGGCTTCAAACTAAGGAAGGGAAAACTAAATGAGTGGACCCATAAAGGAAATGTCACAAAGAGGAAAGAAAGAGTAAAGTAAAAGAGAAATCTGAAAGGAAGGCTGACTGAGGATTATGAAAATTCATTGGGAAGTTTTTATAGGTTTGTAGATGAAAACCTAATTTTATGTAAGGTGGTCTCCATATAGTTGGGTTTTTAATTTCTTTAGAGAATTTTATTCAACTTTCTAAGATATAACCTTCCAACTCATCTAATTCTTAGTAGTGACTCATTCATGTGAGCAAGCTGCTCCCAGAAACACAGTAATTTTTTTTTAACCTCCTGGGAAACTATTTGACACTAAGGAAAATGAGAATATGGAAAATAAACTACTTCATTCAAATAATTTGTTCATTATCCAAATAAAATAATATCTTGAGATAAAAAGAAAACAAAAGATTCTTCTTCAGATTATACAAATAAAAACCAAAAAGGAGTATATTTTATAATGCCAAAAATATATGCATACAACTTAATTCATAAAAATCCTAATGTTTGCTATTACAGAGTGGTATTCTAAAGTAAGCTGTTCAAAATAAATGAGGGAGAGAACCATGAATGGCGTTTGCTTCCCAGGAGATCATGTCGCTCCCCAACCTTATTTAAAAACATAAAATTAGAATGCCAGATATTTAGGTATTTGTTCAACATGAAGGTTTTATTATTTTTTAAGGTATTTTTTTAAACATTTATTTATTTATTTATTTGTTTGTTTGTTTATTTATTTATTTATTTATTATGTATACAGTATTTGCTCTATATATATGCCAGGGCAGATCTCAATGTAGATGGCTGTGAGCCACCATGTGGTTGCTGGGAATTGAACTCAGGACCTTGGGAAGAACAGCCAGTGCTCTTAACCTCTGAGCCACCTCTCCAGCCCCGAAGGTTTTATTATTAACAGATATGGAACTAGAAGTTTGCTAATCTTTCATATAACAAAACCTCTGATAGACTAAGAGAAAAAAAATACTTGAGGAAATAATTTATATTTAACATCAATGGAGACAATAGCCCTCAGCAATTGTAAATAAGGAAATAAACAGTAAACAACTGCAGGTTTACAAATTTCTCCCTGATATTCCCCAGGAAAATGCATATGTGAAGACTGGTAAAGTCACAAACCTACTGAAATGTGGAATATTTGTCTATGAGTTTAAAGGTGGGATGAGCTGGAGTGATGGTTCAATGGTGAAGAGCACATAGGCTCTCATAGGAGACAGAGGTTTGATTCCCAGCATCATAATACGGGGCTCACTCTGCCTGTAACTCCAAATGTGATTGATGCCCCTGACCTGAGGGTACTGGTACTCATGTGCAACATATCCACACACATATACACAACTATATTTTGTAGTAGTAATAGCTGTTTTGATTTGTTAAGGATATAAAATATTACATGTTCATTTGAAATCCCCCAGTTTTTAAAAGCCTCATATTGTGCATGCTTAACAAAAATTGCTTATAGAACAATGTGTCCCACAGGAACCTATTTTAAACTTAGACTAATGGTTTGAACTAGCAGATTAATAGCCATTTGGATAGCAAACATAGCATGGAGCTTCCTCCAAACTACACTGGTGAATTTCATCAAGATTGAATGAAGATTCAATTTCCCAATGCTCTTTAGTACACCATACTGTTTACACATTCTATGTTCTCAATCTAAAATTAATTTTTTTTGTTTTCACTGTAGCAAATCAAAAACAACTTCATGAAATATTCCTTCCTTTACCCACAGAATCAACTGCTACATCCTCCATGCTCCCAGAGCACCTTTTTCATAGTTCTGTTACAGTGCTGAGCACACTGTGCTACTTATCTCTTGGTATGTTTACCTTCTGCAAGGTACTTAAAGAACTTCTGTAAGCAGGGATGATGTCTTCATTTTAGACCTATAATATCTTATATAATGCCTGGCTCTAAAGTTAGCACTCAATAATTTTATATAATTATATCTATTCATCTCTTTCTTTATTCACTGGAAGTAAAGCACCACATAATAGACATCAGAGACCAGAGTTTTACTTTATACTCACAGTTTATGTAAAGCAGAATTTAAATCCTATGGCTTCTAAACCAAAATAACTGACCTGAATAAAGTAGCCTTTCCTCAGTCTCTGATTAGAAATTCTAAACTATTTTCTCTACGTTCACATGCATTGCATATGCTTAAAATGAGGGCCTTTCCAAAACTGCTAAAATAACTGGACCCCTACTCTCTGTTGCAATTTCAATAACTGTGTCTCAACAGCCCTTCATTACTGACAACAGCACTGATATTAGATGTAGGTCATCCCCAATTCCTGAAACCCAAATCTGATTCTAGAGTATACACAGACATCAAAGTGAGAGTGTAATCTCTTTTCATAACATTACAATGTTTGCAAACTCCAGTAAATTACTATCAATAGCTAATTATTTAGAGATTGTAATCATATCGGGGTTTAAATATAGTGCTCTCTAGGAAAATTCTAACTTTGGTCCTATTTTTTGAAGTTATACCTATTTATTCTTTTAAAATAAATCAGCTAAATGTTGTTTTAAAAAAACTAAAATATCCTGGTCATTTGATTTTAACAATGAAGACTCAAGAGCCAGATGCTCTAGTGAAAGCGTGCTACTCAGACAGGCAGAGAAACCATCCAGCCGACCTTCCTACTAAGCTAAAAACCCTTAGTAAAAGGCCCAGAGCTTAAAAATCTTTCTCCTTCTTCATGCTGTCTTAAATACCCTCCAGCTCAACATCCCTCCTTTCTGTTTAGTCCTTGTCAGCTGGTTTCTTGCTCTGCCTCTTGACTTAGGGTTAACTTTATTTAACCCTGTGTACAGAAAACTCTTGGAATAAAGGTGTGTGCTAGGGCAGAAATATACCACGAGTACTTATTTACAGTAAACAGAAAGTTCTTGGATTACATATATATATATATATATATATTGCTTGGATTATAGCAATTCTATAATTAGAAACAAATTTTTCAACTCACAAACTCAAGAGTTCACAATGGAATCAAGTATTCTGCAACAGCTAAAAATATTTTAGAAAGTTATTGAAGAAACAACAGTGTTGAATGTGGTGGCTCATGCCTTTAATTCTACCATATTACCAGAGGCAGGCAGGCCTCTGTGAGTTTAATGCTAAGGGTACATACAAAAACAGACTCTATCTCAGAAAGAAAGAAAGATGTTTAATAATGAGTTTAACACTTTTGAGTTTTCTAAAAGAAAACAGTTAACAAAGGTTGACAACTATAGAATTTCATTAGTATTAGCTGTGATGTTATGCTTTCTGAAGCTGTTCACCAAAATAATTCCTAACAGAAACTAGTACTATATCTGTGCCTAGGCAAGAGTGGTGCCTGTTTTTCCTTTGTTAAGTGTTTATGTAAGCATTTAATGAATGCTTACAATATAGTTAGCATTGTGAGAAGTCATTTCCACTAGAAACTCAGTCATTTCTAGAAAGAGATGAAGAAAGAAAACTTCAGACTCACTTGTAAAGTGCAATTTTCATTTCTTTCAAGAAATTTCACAAATCTCTGTACAACTCCTGGTTTCTGTATAACTTGATCAATTGGTGGATTGGGTTCTAAGATTTAAAAAAAAAAAGGCTGTTACATAGACACAAAAAGACAACGAACTCATAATCTTATGATATGGTATCTTATTTCCTTTTCCTTTTGCTGTGATAAAATATCCTGACAAGAGAAACGTAAGGGAAAAGTCAGTTACAGTCCATCATCATAGAGAAGTGCCAAAGGCAGGAGCTTGAAGCAACTGGTTGCACTGCATCCACAGCAAGCAACAAATGACGGCCTCTAATCAGCTCCCCTCTCCATTTGTACAGTCAGTGAGTGGTGCTGACAGCAGTTGGCAGGTCTTCCCTTGTTAGTTAAGGTGTCAGGTTAACCCCTCACAGGCATGCTCAGGTTTGTCTCCAAGTGATTCTAGATTTTAAAAAGTTGTCAAGTAGTGGAACTATCACACAAGGCATAGGAAATAGTTTTCTCTTAGATTTCTCTGACCTAAGTTTAAACTATTAACTGGATGTAATTGCAGATAAATAGTCTCATTACTGCAGTACTTTTTACAAAGCAAATTCTACTTTTTCATTAATTGCAATGATAGGAAATTAAGATATATTTCCTAAGTTCAAATATATTTAAGAGATCATCCTTACAACATGAAGAAAATGTGGGTCCAATATTCACAAAACCAACTGAAAAAGTCCCCGCTAAATCCTTCTCACACTATCCTCAATTTCCAAGGATGTTCCCTCACTAGCAATAATCATTTACTTATCCGTCCCAGTTAAAGATTTTATTTTGTCTGGACATTATTATTTACAGAAATGTTATTAGATAATCTAAAACTCTCAAAATTTTTTCATGAAATGTAGACTTTTGAGACTCACAAATCCTCTTGGTATTCATATAAAATTCAAACAAATGTATTCCCAGTACTGACCAACTAAACACAAGGAACTCTTTCTTCTACCTGTCCTTCAGTAAGAAGTGCCTTCAGTGGTTCAGGAGCTTCTGGACTGGTGTCTATTCTCTTCAAAGAAAAGTTACCTATTTTGTTAAATTCATTATTCACTCATTATTATCATTTATAAAACTTCATAGACTTTCTTAAGTGATTTCTCTTCTCCTATATTCCACACCGTACTTTTGTGTGTTTATTAGATGTGGAGTTTTTTTTGTATATATGTATGTGTGTGTGTGTGTGTGTGTGTGTGTGTATATCTGAGTACATACATAATATATATTAATTATATAATAACATTACATATATATATATACATATATATACACACACACACACGCATATATTAAAAGAGTGTAGGCAAGCTACACACATATCAGATCACTATCACTTTTGGCTCTCGCCAGCATCTACCATGTTCAACCTGACTGGTACTAAAGCAAGTGTCCATCAGGTCACACAAGAGACAATTCTCATTATCTCTTCTAACTTCTGCAAAGCTGACAAAATTATATCCACTAAAATTTTTTTCAGTGTTCTAGATGAAAGTCCAGACTCAAAATGTTCATGCTGTCCACCATCTTAAAAACTGCTCTAGTTACAGAAGATCAGTAAATGTTTATGCCCCTTTACCCTCTACCTTTCAAAAGGTCAGAATTTTGGAGGTATAGTCACTGGCTTCACCTTGTTTCTTTTTCTAAAAAATAAAAATAATAATAATAATGAAAACTCTAAACTTTCCTCTTTTTAAATTTAAACGACAGAAATTCTGGGCTGCTTTTTTTTGAGAATGGGGTGACGAGATGGGAGAAAAAGCAGGATGTGTGGTCAGAAGGCAGAGAGGACCGGACACTGAGCTGTCAGCTACCTCAGCATCTACAGGTCAGCACAGAGAAGTTCCGTCATTTACACAAGAATTAAGTGCAGTCAGTCTCTCTTGCCCAGCAGTTAAAGCAACACTTTTTATCATTCCATCAAAAAGAAATCAATTAAAGTGCACTAATTTAACACATACCATGTACTGTTATTAATATTACATAACAAAATAGTCTATAAAGTTTATTACAGAGCTGTCATAAATAAGACTCAGAGTCACTTTGGCAATTTACCCATAAGCATAATAGAAAAATAAATGCTCCACCAGTGAAAATAAAGAGTAGTACAAAACAGAAAAGCTTGGGAGAAATTTCTGTAAAACTGGGATTGAAGAAGTGTGACCAGTGATTTTAGTACAAATGGCCGTGATGAGGAAACAGAGAAGGAGATCTTAGCAAAAGGTTATTGCCTGACATGGGTCAGGATACATGCTGGACTGAATGGTATACTGCGCAGCAGTCAGTAACATGGAAAGGTCTCCCTAGTGCCAACAGTCAGAATACTACTTATTGAGGAAGAAATACGAGCTTCCTGCTGTTTTTGTTTACATTTCTATTTACAGCTGCTTTCCCATGTTTTCTATACTATTAGATCAAATAATAGTATAGTAAATCTTCCATAGTAATTCTTCTAGCTCTGATACATTTGGCAGGGATTCGTGCCAATCAGTAAAATACTTATAACTCCTGTTTTTATTATCCTTTGTTTTGTTGTAAACAGTTATTTTTCACTGTTTCTACTTAATAGTTGGATTTGTTAGCCTAAATTACACATAAAACAGGAGTTGGAATAATTACAGAAAATAGTCTTCTTGTTAAAACAGTCTCAACTCAGAGAATGAAGTCACAGATAACAGAAACATTTCTAAACTCCTTCAAACTAAGCTCTTACTTTAAAGAATCAAATAATTCAATAATGATAAAGATGTGGGAGAAAAATAATGAGAGCAACTTTAAAATTCTCAAACATAATCTATAGAAATTCTATCAAAAATATGAGATATTATGCATGTGTCAAAAGTCAATCTCGGAGGCTGATGGCTCAGATCACAGAGTTTGGTGGCAAATGCCTTTACCCACTGAGTACTCTTGCCGGCCCCTGTTCTATAACTGTTTATAATATACTTACTCTCAGTACATAAGAGAGGAAGACAAGAAGCTGTACAATCTATGCTGACCAAATCACAGATTTCACTCACAGCTCACATTAGGAAAATTTATCTTTCTTAGGAAGAGGAGGCAGGTGATTCAACATCATCAGCAAATTCTTAACAGTTTAAAAATGACTTATTCTATAAAGTCTACATATGAAAAAATATTAACTGGATAAATAAATTGGCCATTATGAATTACAATGGTCAGTAAATAAAGAAAAAGCTAAGTACAGTGTTGCATATCTGAACCCCCAGCACTTGGGAAGGAGCATCAGGAAGATGGAGAGTTTGGGGCCAGCCTTGGCTACACTGTTAAACCTTGTCTCCAAGTCAAAAATGAACAAACAAAAAGTAGGCCTAACAAAATACTTCCATAAGGAATTATATTTATTGGTAACAGAATAATTTTTATTTTTACATTTGCTTCTTTAGATTCTTCTACAATTTGTAATTTTTCTACAATTATCTAACAATATTGTTTTTTAAAAATAATACCTTTTTTTTTTGAGACAGGATCTCCCTAGGCAGCCCTGTAAGCTTTGAACTCATGATGTAGACCAGATTGGCTGTCAACTCACAGAGATCTGCCTCCTTCTGTTTCACAAGTACTGGGATTAAAGGTACACACAACCAATCTGGGCACTGAGGCACGTGGATAAACCTGTATGAGTTGGAGACCAGCTTGAGTTACTTAGTGAGCTCCATGCCAGCCAAGCTTACATAGAGAGATTCTCTCTCAAAGAACAAATAGCAAAACAGAACAAAGGTATACACAGACATAGCGGGCTCCTATGTTTTCAAGAGAAACTAAGACCTAACTCTGGCTAAAGAACAAGAAAGGGAAAAAAAAGTATTTCAAAAATTTAAAAAATATAAATCTCTACCATAAAATTATGTAAGATCAACTAAGACACTGGAAGTAATTCTTGCCTTTAGAAAGCAGTTTTCTAAATTTCTGTGTTGCTGTGAGCTGCTGTTCAGCGTTATTGGAGAAAATCATGCGAATCATATCTGCCGTGATCATGTCTTCCTAGAACACACAAGAAATTAACATGTAAATAGTTTTGCATAGATATTATTTATGATGTATATACTGTCTCTGAAATATCATGAGTTATAATATAACCCAAAATACATTTTTATAGAGCATACCTCTGGAATGGGTACAGTGGAACTGATATCTGGGTCCTGTATAGGACTCTCTACCATACAGTCATCATTTCTGGGCAAACAGACATTTCTGCGTTTGTACAACTGCAATAAAGAGAAATTATTTTATACTCCAAGTTTTCAAAAAACATTTAGTTATCGTAGGATTCCTTCTTTCATGTGTTAGAATTCGAAATATTAAAGGCATGTACATTTCATAGGACTTGAAAAAGCATGTATTTCCTTACTGAATTACTGTTGATTTTTTTCTAAGAAAATCTTCATTATGGGCTGGAATGATGATTCAGAGGTTAAACATGCGTACAGTTCTTGCAGAGGACCAGTTTTAGATTCCCAGTACCCAAGTTGGAGCTCCAGAGCATCCAATACTTCTGGTTTCTATGGGCAACTGTACTCACACAGACATATGCATATACACATAATTCAAATTTTAAAAAAAGGGAATCCTGATTAAAAAGTAAGTCACACAGAATAAACAACGAGCCATACAGTTAATAGAGCCAGCTAACAAGCAGTAGGAAGTGGTGTATGGTAGCCCATGACTGTAATCCTAGCACCTGACTTAGAGGCAGGAGGATCTACAACTCAAGGTCATCCTTGGCTACAAGAGAATCTGAGGTCAGCCTGGGCTACATGAGACACTGAAACAAAATAAAACAAAACAAGCAATACGAGAAAATTTCAGGAAAAACAGTCCTTGTTAATTAATTCCATCATTGATAAAACTAAAAAGACAAAACAACAAAGTAACAAATGTGCTCCTTGTGCTCTGATGGCAAAATAAATACAGCTCTTCCTCAGTTGCACATACTTTTTTAGTCAACAGGATTTTTGTTTCCTTTTGTTTGTTTTTGTGACATTAAGCCCTGCAAGATTCTGCATATGGGAGCTTATAAGCCATAGTTATTACATTTTTATGCAGGGCTTTTGGACTCCTTTCACTAGTCCTTTTCATACATCATTTTTAATTTGTTACTGTAAAGACTACTTACTTATTCATAAGTGTCCAAATCTATATTGGAATGGAAAATGTTGAAAAGCACTCAAATAACGTTATATTCTTTATCTTGCATATGTGAACTATAAATAGAGGCTATGAAATATAGAAATATATTAAGAATTATAGAAAGCATAGAATGAAAACATGGAAAGATGACTCTAATTACCTTAAGACTTATGAAATCCACAAATGTATAAAATGTGTTTTGGGGGGGACAAATTCCATACTGCAAACCGGAGGTGATCTAAACAACTCAAGGTAAACATTTTTAGCAGTGGGCAGAAATATGGTAACAAAGTGTTTATCAACACAAGAGAAAAGTCTCTCTAGTCAGTGACTTAAAGAGTACAGGATTCTAATTAATGAATTTACAAATATTATTCCAGAAACTTAATTAATTAAAGAATAGACTTAGCAAATTATTTTCTCAAATACTTATCATTTAAATTTTTCTAAAATACAGAAATGATATTTAAATTTGCAAACCTCCACATGAGATACTGATTGGATGAATGGATGGATGGATTTGTTGCTGCTAAGCAAAACTAAGTATCTAAGAACACCTACCTGTTCTTCCCTTTTTTGTTTTCGAAGTTGTATTCCTTCTTCTTCTCTTCGTCTTCGCATCTCTTGAGGATTTAAGGCTTTGTTCTTATAACTTTTCATTCTGTAGTTATCCTTCCCTGGACTAGCCATTGAATCTTAGGAGAAGAAAACAGACAGGTATAAGTCTCAAAACAACATAAGAGGCTTACTCAAGGCAACTAAATTTAAGCTCACTGGTTATATAGACCAATAAAACTAACTTTGAAACTTACAGACAAAAAATACATTGTCTCTCTCTCTCTCACCCCTATCACATTGGAGCAAAATGACCAAATGTTTTAGTAATTAATTCTTAGTCATAGCACATATCTGATGCTTTAAAGACCACTGAGAGCCAAGCATCTTACTTCAAAGAGGTTAGTTAGCTCACAGAATCTGGAGGTCAGGAAGGTGCCAGAAGATACCCTACTTGTTATGGAGTCTCAGGCGGATACATACGCAGCAGAGAACCAGAAAGGCCAGCCAACAGGCACTCGTAGAAGAGACAAGGGGACAAAGCTGCTGGCCCATGAAAGGGCTTCTATACTGGCAATAAAATTTGGACACAAATTTTGGGAGGAACATATCAAATCTAGGTGTTAGCAATATTAACTGAGTAACAAATTTGGATCTAAAAGCCTTCGTCACCCTTAATTCAGAGACCAAGATTCAACAGCTTTACCCTCTGTGGTTTGTTAATATTTCTGGAGGCCATATATCTTTCAGTCAATACCAGGAAACTCATCAACTATCTGGGAAACTGAAAATTCTGAATTATACGCTGGCAAAATCAAGAAAGAGCCAGTATTATACAGTCCTGTTTTCAATAAAATATAGTGTTAGCAGCAATAACCCCACTTCAACTACTTACTGGAGTCTGCATCTTCCATTTAATTAAAACATTATCAAAGTCATTGTGCTATAACTGTATTATCAGTTTCTGTCCTCCATTATAACTAGTTCTTTTGAAGCAATGAAGTGTTTGCACATTTTATTTCTATTACAAATATATTTTAAAATAACAACACAAAGCTGAGTGTGGTGGCACATGCCTATAGTGTCAACACTTGGGAGAGAAGGCAATTGGATCTCTGTCAGTTAAAGGCCAGTCTAATCTACATTGAGAGTTCTAAACCACAGAGAGGTATACAGTGAGATCCTGTCTCAAAAAAATAAATTAACATAAATATTTTAAGTATAAATATTAAATATTATGTTTGAAATATGCATATTAGTGTTATATTTAAAAATTATAAACCTTTTAATATAGGAACACGGTATTGGTACATGATATGAATATTTTATGCTTACATTGTAACCTATTCTGGACTTACAAAGGAAGACTAAACAATAGTCTAAAGTAGTATTTCAACTGTAAGTTAAATGTGGCAGATAATCAGTGATTACTTAATACACTAATTGTGGAAAGGTTGAGGAATATACCAGCCTGACCAGTCTACTGTAATCAGTTAGTTTACAAAGTAAACAGCTTCCATGTCTGTCATCTCTGATATAAGGCGCTAATTAGTTTACAGATGCACAAGCAATAAAGTACACTAAAATATATACATTACATCCTGTGAGAGCACAGTAAGATAAAGCAATTTACTGAACCTAAGGAAGCTCAGAAAGGCTTCACTGTTACTCTCTGTTACAGAATGAGAAAGGAAAAAAAGAACAAGCATTTCAAACAGAGAATAAATGAAGATACAAAGACAATAGGTTTGAAAGAAGTCTGGCATAAACATAAAGTAGTAATAAATAAGATGTGCTTCAACTCACGGGGGAAGAGACCGACAGTGAAGCTATAAACATAAAACAAATATGATTCCTGCATCCAGCTGAGAAAGTCAAACTTGATCCTATGGAACAGAACTAAAGAAATTATTGGGAGAAAATAAGTAAAATCTCATTAAGAGTGTTGTTTGTGCTCACTGTAATCATTTTAATACTAGATGAAATCTGACATTAGGAGAGATGGTTGAAAATACAGGTCAAAATATAGAACAATGGTCCTGACGATCATCCAATACCATGGAGTGCCACAAAAAGAAAGGTGACCAGGAAAATTGTTGATGGTATTTACATTTTAGTGAAAAAAAGAGAAAGGGAAACTAAAAAGAAAGTGGTTAGAAAAGTAGGAGAGTAAGATAAGACAAGGGAGTGAGGAGTGTGCAAAAAGAGGAAGACAGAGAAGTATCTGCGTTGCACTGGCATTAATAACACACCCTAAATTTATTTTATTCTTTCACTGAGTCATCAGGGAAATAATCCAAGTACTCTGTCTCAAAACAAACAACCAAACAGATAAACAAAAAATTGTCAGCTCCATACATGGCATTTCCTAGAGTACTGGCATTTAAACATTTTTGAGCACATATTTTTACATATGTGGACTATTTCTATGTATTTATTTCCTTCAATATTCACTATTTATTTGTGTATAAGTATGCTCATCTGGATCAATGCCAAAGGTTAACTTAAGTTTCATTCCTCAGGACTAATCCACATATTCTTTTGAGACAAGGACCTGGAGCTTGTTATTCAGCTAGCCTGGCTCTCAGGGAGCTCCATGGACTTCCCTGAACCCCCAGCAATGGGATCACAAAAGTGATCCAAGGTTGCTGTAATTTTAAATGCAGGGTCTTGCTATGTGGCCCTAGCTGGCTTAAAATTTGCTATATAGACTCAGAGAGATATATGCCTAGCTCAGCCTTTCAAGTGTTGGGATTAAAGGTGTGCACATGGGTGCTGAGGACTAAAAAGGACATTACTCATGCTTACCTAGCAAGCACTGTAAAAACTGAGCCACCTCCTGAGCTGCTTCATTATTTATCTTTACACATGTGTTACTATCATAATACTCCACTGTGAAAATTACAAAACTAGCCACTTTTTTCAAGGAATCAATTAAAAATGTAAACGAACAGAAGTTCTAATCTTTCATCCTCACACTTGGTTGGACCACTTTGGACCCTCCTTGCCCACCAAACTTTGGCATTCTAGATACTTCTCAGGTTATTAACTTTGTCAACTACACTAAAATATGTCAGCCTAAATTTGTAACCAAAATAAAATGAAACCCCAAGAACACATGTATTGTTGGTTTTTTTTTTTTATTCTTGTTTGTTGATACTAACTTTCTGGATCTTTGCCATCTTCACCGTGTTGTCTAACCCAAAGAAATTTACTTTGGTGGAAAATAAGTTTTTAAGGACTAGAATTCAAAGGCTTGGATTTCACAAAAGTCATTTGAAATATAAGAGACACTTCTCATATATCTTAAAGTTGTCAAACTTGAGTAGCTTTTTTTTTAATTTATAAACTTATTTTTACTCAGTTCTTAGAAAAACCACATTGGGGGCTGGAGAGATGGCTCAGCCGTTAAAGGCTAGGCTCACAACCAAAAATATAAGAAAAACCATATTGGATGAAGTTAGGTACATTGGAATCTGAACTTCCAATGGTTTTCTTTTTCTGATATTCGTTAACGCAATTTCTCAAGTCAGTAAAGCCTTCATTTTCCTGTGCTTGGATACCTCATTAGAAAATGACAAGCCTGTACAGGGAAAAGGGTGCCAACTCTGAGTCGTAAGTGATGGAACACACGGTACTTAGGTGTGAGGCAAGGTTCCTGGCTTACCTTTGTAAAGCAAACCTGTTTCCTACACAACACTAGCCATTACTGGGTACTGAAAGTGAGAGACAAGCCAAATTTCCTCTCTTCTTTTTTCCCTTGTTTTCCGATGTGTAGAAAAAAAAAGTTCACGTGTAAATGTCATATTTGACGTCTCCTGGACCCTCCCATAGCTTCCGAATCCTTACAGCTATTATGCATTACATTTTCATCTTGAAACAGGGGAGACAGTTGACGCAAAGAAGCGTGGAACCCAGGGTTGGTTGCAAGAGACGCCTGCTCGGCTGCAGCACGGAGGGTCCCCAAGCCGTCCGGTCTCTTCTGCAGCACACCGGGACGACCAGAACACTAAGTTCGGAAAATTACTGAGGAACTGTGAGCAGGGCGGGAGTCCGGTTGGGAGGGCAGCGCGACCGCGGACACGCCCCCGCGGCTGCTGCCCTCCGTGAGCCTGACAGCCTCCGGTCGCGGTCCCGGACCCATGCTAGGGAAAACACCAGCAGCAGCCCGAGGTCCCAGCCCCGAGCTGGCTCGGCTGGCCTGCACCACTCACACTTACCCATCCGCACTGACCTCTCTGACGCCCTGCCTTGCAGTCTCCTGCGGTGACCCGGGCGGACGCTCCGCCTTGAACGCGGCGCGGGGCGATCGAACAGGCAACCCAAGATGGCGGCCTCCAGCGCCCCTTCCTCAGCCCCTAAGCCGGCTGGCTCCCAGAAGCCCTTGCTCGCATGGCGGCCGCGGCGGGGGTGTGGCAGTGCGCATGGTCGCGGAGGGGCGTGGCTGCCCAGCTAGTGGCACTGGACACTCCGCCTTGGGCAGTGTGGGGAGCGCGGTTTGGTCATCCAAATCCCCACACCTCCTTCTCTGTGGAAGGGAGTCGTGTGACCAGGTGACGGCACTCGCCACCCAATAAGGTCAAATGGAATACAATTAGGCAGGCTGGTCTTTATGATATTTATTATTAACAACTTATACTAGATGGAATATTTCAACTTCTATAGGATCAGGATAGCTGCATCAAACAGAAACACTTAATGGTCATTAAAGCTAGAATAACTAATATTACAATATATATAACCACCACATCCTATAATTATGTTAATATTCCCACATCACACATCATACGACCTGTCCGAAGACCGTGGCTCTCCTGCTTCCCTGCGTCGATGTTCGGAGCAAAGCCCCATTTCTAGTCTCAGTTCAAGGCCTGAGTGAATGGGCAAGGGATAGAGAGAGAGGTCTCAGCACAAGGTCTGAGGAAGGGGCATAGACCTAAGATAGAGACAGAGGCTGGACGTCAGTGACAAGACTGATCGCCACTTACTGCTTGTCTCCTTTGGTTTCTTATACTTTCATCTCAGCTTTAATTAACATATCTCTATGTCACCCGCATATGGCGGCACTTACTAGTGAAGGGAATGAAAATTATTAAAAGACCCCCTAAATCGGCAGTAGATCCACCCAGCTGCCAGGTGATTCCCGGAACTTAGCTGACCATAAACAGGTTAAAACCAAGAATGAAGGTCAATTGGGCCACGGGCCCCCAGGGCTTCAGGAACTGGCTGACCACAAAGTAGATAACAAAACAAGATTAGATTCATTCCTGAGACAAACAGATGTAGGATATTTCCCGCTGGTTAACTAATTGGCTGGGCTGGTACATTCCAGCTGTATTTCCCCTCCCCCTTGGGTTATGGTAAACGATGGGCTGGGCTGGTACTTCCCACCTGTAATTTCCCCCACCCCCTTAATCTGTGGTGCTCCCCCATAAAATGTTGGACTCTCCCCCAAATCATGGTCGAGACTCCTAGCCCTGCGTGGGATACGAGTGGCGTCCCTCAGTGCACTGAGCCCCCCCTTTTCCCCCTTTTTCCCCGAAATAAACCTCTTGTGATTGCATCAAGATGGTCTCTGGTGAGTTTTGGGGCGGCCGTGATATCCTGAGTGTTGGGTGAGGTACTTCCCACCCCCCCGGGTCTTTCACTACCTTCTTATCTGGCTCCTTCAGCTGGGCCTCAGCTGGGCTGTGGGTGACAGCTTCTTACGGACTTCTTACGCATAGGGCAGCACTCACTATCTTCTTATCTAGCTCCTTCCTACAGCTGGTCTCAGCTTGGGCTGTGGCTGACAGCTCATTGCAGCTAAACGAGAAGCTATTACTTATAATCCAATACTTAAATTACTTTACTAAACTTCCTGCAGCCCTTCTTTTTTTTTTTTTTGGTTTTTCGAGACAAGGTTTCTCTGTGTAGCCCTGGCTGTCCTGGACTCACTTTATAGACCAGGCTGGCCTCGAACTCACAAAGATCCGCCTGCCTCTGCCTCCCAAGTGCCTGCAGCCCTTCTTTATGGCTGCTTACAGGCTCCTTACAGGCAGCTTGCATCCAAGAGAGCAGCTGCGCTGCTGAATTGTGGGTGCGTGCCAAGATTGTCACTAATCCTCTCTGTGCCTTCAGAGACGAGCTCTTTTGGGTGTTCCTTTTTCTACCTCTCCATCCTAAAGTATTACATCGAGAGTGCTGTGAATACCCAAGAACGGACTATAAGGGATCTAACAGCCAAACCAATTTTTAAAATCAAAACAAACACCCAAGGCTCCTGGAAGTCACATACAGCCTTTTGCCATCTTCAGCTTTACAAACTTCTAATGATGTGCTTTTTTTTTTTTTTGACTAGTTTAAGAAATAATCTTTCAAATTTACTTGTGACACTGAAGGGAATGAAAATTATTAAAAGACCCCCTAAGTCGGCAGTAGAGCCAGGCCAGCCGCCAGGTGATTCCCGGAACTT
>CAJQZJ010004824.1:2299281-2325413 GCA_907164525.1 Lophiomys imhausi
GATATCCTGAGTGTCGGGTGAGGTACTTCCCTCCCCCGGGTCTTTCAACACCATGTCTTGCCGTGTAGCCCTGGCTGGCCTAGAACTCACCAAGTAGCTAAGAAAGAAAAGCATCCTACAAGTCTCCTATCTCAGCTTCTGGAATGCTTGTTTCAAGTTTTGAATTTGCCTTTTTTTTTTTTTTGTAACTTTACATAACACCTGAATGTTTTCAACAAATGTAGTTTCCTATCAATGCAAGGATTAACTCCAGATGCAGTAATCTAAATTATTGCAAACTCTATAATTCACTCTGAAGAGCTACAAGCAGTAGTGAAAGCAGACTAAGCCCCATGTGTAATGCTAAGCTCTGAATATGCAGGTAATTTAATGCAAGGTAAATTACATAATTCCTGCCACAAAGAAGTCTGCAATTTAGTAGCTAAGTTTGTTATGTCCACTAATTAAAATATAAAGAGATAAAAAATGATTCTTTGGACTGCCCATGTATGTAACTTGTTATGGCTAAAGAAACTCCATTTTATGTTAGGTCTCTATCTTGTCTCTGACTCCAGTTACTGGAAGATAAGTTTTCAGTAACCCTGACTCAGTGACCCTCCCACCCAAAATTGTACATCCATGACCATCTTCTACTTGTTATGATATGACTAGCTGCTTTTTTTCCTTCTGTAACTTGCTTATGCAGATATCCAAAGATCATTTTTGAGTTGCTTTAATCACTTAGCATGGCAGATCAGTACAGTTTTTACATGCTTGCATAAATATTGAAGATCTTGGTATGATTTTTCCCCTTTAAAACTACATCCCCATAACCCTCCTTCACAGCAATTTCAAAATTGACTCAGAGATTGTTTGTCCTGCTAGCAGTTAATCAATAAATATTTTAATTACAATTGAACTGAGTCTATGGTATTTTCCCAGGGATGACAAACTCCAAAATATGTGGAGGCCCCAGAAAGATCCCTGGGAAACCCCCAGACTGAGGGCCAGGGATCTGGGATAGGGCCCTGAGAGAACAAGTCAAAAGGGGACTTGATAGGCCTCTGGGATCTAGACTACAACCACCCCAAATTTGCAAATTGAAAGTAAGAATTACCAGTCAATGTGCTTCTGAAGCTTGGACATATCCATGAGTTGTTCTGTTCTGTTTTGGAGTCTGGACATTTGGAGAAACAAAAGGTGAGATCTGGCAGGATCATAGACTATATCTGGGGCAGAGGGGACAGCCTACTGTCCTTCTGATTTTGGCATATGAGTAAAGGTGGCTGCTGTATGTCTGAGTCTGTCTGTTTGTCTTTTCTGATTGTATTGTTGTATTGTCTTTTTCTGTTGCCTGTTGGACTTGTGTTTTCAAGTTTTCTTGCATAGATGAGAATCAAACTGAAAACAGCCAAACTGCCCCTGAGCTCCATTCAACATTTTCAGGATTTCTGGGAGGCAGACTGGTCCTGGCTACCTGTATGCTAGCTCCCCATTGAAGCTTGCTTTGTCTGTCTCATTGGCTGACTGAACCCAGCTGTTTAAGTCCCAAAGTTACATCAGGCTCTTCTCTATCTCCTCCTTTTTGAGATCCTTTTCCCTCCCTCTGCTTCTGAAGGATGTTTTATCTCCCAACTGTCTCATCTCTCCTAACACTGGGCTGAGGCAATGCAGGCACCCCTGGTGTACATCCCTGGTGGGCACCATAAACCTCTTGTTCCACTGACTGCTGCTTTCTGCAGTGTTGTAGCTGATCTGCACACAGAATTTCTTTTCTCTAAGTTTTCTTTGTACTCTACTTGCTCTGGTCTCTCCCTCTAATCACTGGATTTGGTTTTGAAGGGATTAGGTATCTTTCAAATATGGTTAATATTAAAATATTGTCTTATGCTGTTCTACTTTAATAAAAAGCTGGTTCTGGAGTTGGGGTATGGCCTTCTCCTTCTGATACAATCATGGTTGTTTAAAATTTTTCTCCAAAATCTCTGTCCAAGGTCAGAAGGCCATCTGACTCTATGACAAAGAGAGAAACTAAAACAGCCCAAGAAAAAACACTATGTGTTTTAAAACAGCTAAAATATAAACTTTCTGTAACTTAAAATTTCTAAACTAACTGGATACAGTTAAAACTATAAAACAAAAATCCATAAAGAAAACAAAATGACCAGATGCCAACACTTTCTGAGTTCCTGTAGATGTCTGGTTTTTAATAATTTTCTGTTTAATGGCCTTTAGGTTACAAATAGGTATGCTATTATATAATTTAATGACATTATAAGATACAGAATACTTACTAAGCTTTTCAAGTTGCCCACCTTCATCTGCTGACACACACAAACTGGAAATATAATAAAATAAAACGTGTCTGAAATCTCTCAATAATAACTCTATATAATCCCTAAATATTCAGAGCTGACCAGGCTTGGTGGCACATGTTTTTAATCCCAGTACTCAGGAGGTAGAGGCAGTTGGATCTCTGTGAGTTCAAGGCTAGCCTGGTCTACAAAGTGAGTCCAGGACAGCCTGTACTGTTCACAGAGAAACCCTGTCTCTAAAAACCAAAAATATTCAGAGCTGGACTTGTTAGAAGTTAATACTCCTTCAAAGAAGGAGATAAGCAAGGTCATTGGACCTTCAGTTAAGAATCCAGTCACTCCTTTCAGCTGATTGTATGCAACTAGGTTCTAATTGCATGAAGTCTCAAGGTTTTCCAGAGAAACTAGCATATACAAGCTAAAAACTAAGAATAAGGATGGGTCCACCTATGCAACAATGGAAAAGCTATTATATATAGTAGGTTAGGCTCCAGATACTGTCTAACAACCTTAAGAAAAAAAAAATCTTACAACAAATGCATTTTGTACTGTTATATTTCATATTATTTTATGTTTTAAAAATTATAAAAATTATAATGGCTAAGTGTAATTACAGATGTCCTAGTTCTTTGACATCTTCCTCTTGCTTGGTTCTTGTTTACAAAATTGTTCTCTAAATCAAGGTCTGCCTTTGTCTGAAGGTTTGACTTGCTTGCTAACAGGCTTCATACCAAAGGCTAAGGTGTAAGATATAACTTCTTATGCCTCTAGAGGAATTGCAGATGTGATTGCTATTTCACATATGCATCAGTAGGTGGCAGAGAAGAGAAAGGCTATAACTACATTCAGTATTCTGACCTATGAACATCTGAATGAATAGTAGCCTAACATTCCTGGAAAAGAAAGCAAGCTGGATACCAACACTACCTTGGCACCATGGGGTAGCCTATGGTGACTACCAGACCAGTACTAGGAAAGCACCAGATGGGCTCCCCAGGACAGGAAACAAACCAGAAACTAGAAGAATTCTGCCTGGCCCTGGATGTGGGGGTTGTGGGTGAGCCAGCCCTGAGAGAGTGAGTCTGGGAGAGCCAGCCCTGCCTTCACTCTGCTATGTGGTGGTATTAGTGAGGGAAAGATCCCCTTCCTTCGCTTTTGCCCTCACCACCATTGGTCAGCAGGAGATCTGGCCCAGATGGAGTCACAAGAGCAGGAGATCTGTCCCTGCCCCTCACATGCTGCAGCATTCTGGAGAGCAGGCCCTGCACCTTGCCTGGGTAGCACTCTACAGCTGGTCTTGGATGGGGGTGTGAGTGAGCCAGCCCTGAGGGAGTGAATGTGTGAGAGCCAGCCCTGCCTTCTGTCTGCTATGTGGTGGTGTTGGCTAGAGAGAGATGCCCTCCCCTCCCTTTTGCCCTCACCACCATTGGCTGACAGGAGATCTGACCCATATGGAGGTCACAAGAACAGGAGAGATTTCTCTGCCCCTCACATGCTGCAGCACTCAGGAGAGCAGGCCCTACACCTTTCCATAGTAGAACTGGCCATGCAAGTGGGGGTTGCAGGTCCAGAACCAGGGCTTTGAGTTGGCCCACTCCAACATCTACCCCATGAATGAACTGCTGGAGTGCAAGAACCCTGGACTTCAGGATCTCCATGATGCAGGACAGTTACAGCATATCTGAGAGGAGTTCCAGTGAGGTTCTGCTACTACTGACAGAGTAACAGAAACCAGGGGTCTCGTAAAAGATCAAGGAGCTATTATAATGGACATTTGCAGGCACAGTGTGTGGACAAAGGGGAATATTGTGGGATATACTGAGATACACTGCAGCTTCCACAATGAGCTGCTATTTTTTATGCTGGGACAGATTGCAAGGGTAGAAGGTGTGTCGGGGGGAGGTGGGAGATGGGAGGGAACAGGGTGCATGATGTGGAATTCACAAAATAAAATTTTTTTCAATACAAAAATAACAAACAAAAAAGGAAAAAAAGATATAACTTTTTGCTATTCCTTTATTTAAAAGAACTTGCTTTACAATGACTATTCCCAATAGTAACTACTTGTGTCTCTGGTAAATGATAACATGGAAAAAAAAGGGTTTAAAGTCTTTGCAAGTTCTGAGGGTCTATGAAAGTTTTCTAAGATGTTAAAAGCTCTGAGAATGTGAAAACTTAAGTAAATTTTGAGGTTCTAAGAAAATTATTTAAAATATGTAAACACATGTGGGGCCAGGATGCTGTTTGACTAGGGGAGCCAGCCTGGAGCAAGAGTAAGGTTGAGGTGTGTCCCAACCCCAAAAATCTCATCTTGAGACTGATAGGGGTAGGATCATTTTCTCCCTGTCCTGGGCCTAAATGTCTATTCACAGGTAGCTTTACACCCCCCACCTCTGCCACCCTTGAGGCGGTCAAAAACCTGGTAGAGAAGTTACAGGTTAAACTTCCTCTCTCCTTATAAGGTCATGTCCAGCAAGCACCTGGAATTCCTCTTCATGCAGATAAGGCATTCCCAGCACCTTGGCCTCAGCCAATGATGTACACTTACCCTGAAAGCCTCTGCCTACTCCCTACATGTTAAATAGCCTTTGCTCCCCTGAATTAAATGATCTGTCTCTCTGAAGCTGTCTCCTGAGAAGGTTGTTTCTCACACATTGAGATCCTGCATTGTACACACCGGCCCTGACCAAACTTCCCACCCTGCAATTCAGCCAGGTGTGCAACCAGCCTGCTTACCCTGCTTACTCTGAGGGAAGAAGCAGACCTGAGATGGCAAATGTAAATTGTTAAGATATAAAAAATGATTTAAGATATGTGAAAAATAGAAAATATTTCAAATTTCTTTCCCCTTTTATGCTATTGTTATATGAAGATTTCAAAAGTTCAGAGTTTTAACATTGATTAATGGAGTTCTGGTAAGCTGGTAAGTAGAGCACTGACTACTTATTAAGTCACAAGCACAAATTTTTAAATTTCCTTTGGTTGTCTTCTAAGTATAGACTTAAAGGTGCTTCTCATTGGGCTGAAAACATCTTTCTCCAATCTATATAAATCAAGATCTCTGGACAAGGAAAAATATGTTCATGCTTTTTTTAACCGAAATCTATAGATTTTGCTATGACTTGAAGGCATGAGTCTACCCTAGCTGTCTTACAGACAGCTGTTAGCTGTTTTTCTTACAATGTGGGTTTTCGTACAGATTACAAATAATAGTAGTGCTCATAATCTACAACTTTTATTTCTTTTTGTAAACTGAAAAATTCATTTAAGCTACAGGGAGTGATAAGACTTGGATCTTTCTCTCATAGATCAAATGGACTACAGATGAGTATAGCCTAAGTTTCCCTACCTGGGTATTCCTGAGGATGGGATCTCTCTTTCTCTCTCTGCCCAGGTCTTAGGACTCCTCCCCTCCATCTGAATACCAGGATAATGGACCTAAAAGTTCCAAATGTAAGATTTTTCTTTAAGTTCCCAAACTTTGACTTCTGTTTCTAGTCTATTTACTTGTCCCAGAAGATTTCCAATAAACTAAAAATAGCAAAATGCTCCTGAAAGTGTCAAGGAATGGATTTCTGAACCCAAATGTGGGGCAACTGAGAATGACCAGGAACTTGAGAATGTTGCAAAATACAAGAGGATTTTATTTTATTATTTTTAAAGATTTTAGTTATTTATTATGTATACAGGGTTCTGTCTGCA
The DNA here is from genome assembly GCA_907164525.1 of Lophiomys imhausi. Classification (NCBI taxonomy): domain Eukaryota; kingdom Metazoa; phylum Chordata; class Mammalia; order Rodentia; family Muridae; genus Lophiomys; species Lophiomys imhausi. The sequence continues at coordinate 2,305,278 of CAJQZJ010004824.1, forward strand.
TGTATGCCTGTAGGCCAGAAGAGGGCACAAGATTCCATTACAGATGGTTGTGAGCCATCAAGTGGTTGCTGGGAATTGAACTCAGGACCTCTGGAAGAGCAGCCAGTGATCTTAACCTCTGAGCCATCTCTCCAGCCCCAAGAGGATTTTATTAATCAACATGCTGAGGTCACCCTCAAAGCTTCTCCATGCAAGGAGAAGGAGGGGACCCTTGAACAGAATTTCAGTTCAGGTTAAGTAAGTTTCAGTAATGCAGAATCAAGCATCATCAAGCAACAGTAATTTGGTTGGCTAGCATAGGTGACCTAGGAAACAAGGTGGGGATTTCCAAACTCATGACAGTTGGCAACCTGGGGTTTCTGTTGTTCTCCTTGTTGTCCTGGGAACTGGCCATACCCAAGCCAGAACTTGGCCTCCTGGTAAGTTAGAGTTTCCAAAGCCTGGGAGGTGGTACGTGGTAGATTCTGGGGCAAGCTGACCTGCAGCTCAGGGCCTACTCAAAATTCCCAGGCTTCTGAAGCCTAACTAAAGTTTGGTCAAGTGAGTTTGGTCCTAATACTCCAAGCACACCAGTCTCAAGTAGTCCTTTGAAAGTAGCAAGTCCTGGACTTGAAGCCAGTGTAAACCAAATGTTTATGACAAAATTTTCTACCAGTTTGAGCTCCAGCTTTGGACCAGCATTCCAGACTGCTTCAAAACTACGAGAACTTCACTAGCCTCAGACGTCTAACAAAACCTGGACAGCAAGCTTGATGTACCCTATATAGTCTGGGCCTTTGAACAGCATTCTAGCCTTCCTGGGCTGGACAACAATGTCCTATTTCATCCAGAAGCAATTATAGAAGAGACTACATCACCCATATCATTAACAAAAGGCTGGAATGTTAGGTCCAAAGCAAAACAATTCCTCTGTACCCAAGGAGACATTTCCTTATCACTGTCAAATGAAATAAATGGCAGTGTATGGTGCTTATTAGTATACCAAAGTTCATATTGGCCTCTAGGCTCCTTCAGAATTACAAATACTTGTTAAAATCAGAGTTATAAAAGGGTTACTCAAGATGGGGACTGGGATCTGATTGAATGGCTTAATTAAAATAACAACCCATACCCCTATATAAATGTAAATCAATGGGTTGATTCATATGATCTAGAGCTAGTGAGGAATGTTATAGCTAAAGAAACTCAATTTTTTGTTAGGCATCCATCTTGGTACCCAGCAACCATTTGTCTCTGACTCTAGTCCCTGGCAGATAAGTTTCCAGTGATGCCGACTCAATGATCCTCCCCCCCCCCCGCCCCACCCATGACTATCTATTTGTGATGATATGGGTAGTTGTTTTTTTGTTTTTTTTTTCTTCTATAACTTGCTTACACAGATACCCAGAGATTATTTTTTTGAATTGCCTTAATAACTCAACTTGGCAGAATAGGACAGAACAGGTTTTGCTTCCTTGCATAGATATTGAAGGTTTTTATGTGGTTTCCTCCTTTAAAAATCCCTCCCCATACCCCTCCTGCATGGCAATCTCAAATTTGGCCCAGAGATTGTTTGTCCTGCTAGCATCTAATTAATACATATTTTAATTATACTTAGATTAAATCTATGGTCTTTTCCCAGGTGTCATAAACTCCATAACAAACTGAGAAGGTAATCTTAACAAAAGGAACCTGAACAGGACTTTTCAAATATTAATACCATGAGCAGCCTGTCTGGCCAAGAATGAACATATTGTAAAACAGACATTTGTGTTCTTTGACTGTCACAACTATTAAAAGTATAAATCCCATAAAATTAAATTTTCTCCAACAGTCTCCTGTGGAGCAAAGGAATGGCTGAAGCCCTTGGAGTAACCAGGGGAGGAACCTGTGTCTTAAAGATTCACAGCTTGTAAGATCACTTTGCAGGAGAGCCTTGCATATTATCAGAACATCTGCTGGCATTATTCAGTCCCAAGACTATAAAAAATAAATCTACAGATTAAAATTTTCACCCCCAACATTTCTTTCTCTGCCCTATAAAACCCCAAGCCTTCTGTGCCTGGGCAGAGAAGTGCCACTCCTACAAAAAGACTTCCTTTCCTTCATTGTCTCTTTATTTAGAGGTCAGTTTCCTCAATGATTTCCCCATTGCCTCAATAAATCCCAATCTATTCATTTGTATTCACAAATAAAACACTGATTATCTGTCTACTTACTGCAAGTGTTCATCAGTGGGGCTTCTTTAACCATCAGCTGATGACTTACTTCTCTACAGAGTAAGACAAGGGAAGGACTGCCTTTTGTCAAACAATAGCCTGTCCCTCCCTTCCTCCCTTTCTCCGCATATTTTTTCTTTCTCCCTTCCCCATTTCTTCCTTTATCATTTCTCAGGGGAGGCATTTTCAGTCTCTAGCCTTGGAGACATATATCAAGTCTCAGGATGAGATAGGATAATCCAGTTAAGGGACTCACTGTTAGCCAGGATCATGACATTTTTGTAAAAGTTCCTCCACTTTGCTTGAACCATGACAATTCTCAAAACTAAAGTAGTTTGGTTTGCAGAACTCAAGTAACATGTTCTTCTAGATTCCTGCCATCCTTGCTCTTTGAACTCCACTCAGTGTCTATCCAGGAGAAATGTCTATCTACCACCTGTCATTCTTTAAACTGACATCCTGGTTAGTTTTATGTCAACTTGACACAAGCTGGAGTTATTGGGAAAGAGAGACCCTCAACTGCAAAAAAAAAAAAAAAAAAAAAAAAAAAAAGCCCTCACCTAATTGGCCTGTGGGCAAACCTGTGAGGCATTATGCCTTTTCTTGATTAATGATTGAAATGTAAGTGTAGGGTCCCAGCCCATCGTGGGTGTTGCTACCTCTGGGCAGGTGGTCCTTAGTTGTATAAGAAAGCAAGTTGAGCAAGCCATGAGGAGCCATAAGGAGAACTCCTGCATGGTTTCTGTTCCTGTTCCTGCCTCGGACTTCCTTCAGTGAGGGAGTGTGACCTGAGAATTTTAAACTAAAATAAACTTTTCCCCAAAGTTGTTTTTGTTTGTGGTGTTTTTTTTTTCTTTGCAGCAGTAGAAACCCTAATAAAACAATTTACTTCTCCCTTGTTACCTTAGAGATGGCCAACTATGGGCCAAGAGAAAAATTTAAAAGTCTCCTTTCCGCCACCCTTTCCTTGAGACCTATAAGAAGGGACTCACATTCTGGTACAACAATCTGCACTTTGCTCCGATCATCTCTGCTTCTGCTTACTTGTCTATGACCTTAGTAACCCAATATATTTCTCACCCCAGTGAGTAATTTACCTCAGAGTCCTTCTTGAACCCCAAACACAAAACAATAATTCATAGTTAAATATTTGCCTTTTTCTACTTCCTATTTTTAATCCAACACTTTGACCCTGTTGGGAACAAGCAAAAGAAACTTATTCTAAGTACTGCCATTTTGTTTTCAGACTTCATTTTATCATAGGGAGATACTAAGTTCAAGATCCCAGGACCAAGGGAAGCTGGGGACTTCCCAATAGCTGAACAGCTTCTGCTGTTAGGAAACAGTTGTCCGAATCCAGACATCTGAAGGACAATATCTCCATCTTGCTGGCAGGGTCAAACTAAGTTCATGTTCCAGGCCAAAAAACCTATTCCTATTCTGATTGGTGGAAATGCCCTTGCTCAAACCCTTATGTCAAAATATGATTGGACAATGCTAAAGCCCATCATGTCCTCCCCTCCCCTTATGGCTTCATGCTTTAAATATGCTGTACAACGTCCCTTCAGAGTCACAGTTCAGATCCTGAATCTGTTTTGTAGACCTGATTCATCAGTAGCAGCTTGATTACAATACATTTTTATCATCTGCATTGACCTGGTATTTGAGTTATGTTGGATTTAAGTGGACCCCACAACACTGCTAGCTTTACCCATGTATTTCTGAGTTCATTGCCTCTATGAGTCATTTTCTTCATTAACTAATCCTGTCTTGGAGGGAAAGATAAAGGGAAGTCACATGGGAAGCAGGTGATGGTAGAAATCTGGAGGCCAGGTTTTAGCTACTCCTTGTTTAGACATTCCACAAAGTTTTCTTTTATTTAGTCCTTCAAATTCATCTCCAGAAGTTTTCTGAACATTTTTATACCTCTGGTGAATTGACTTTTTTGTTGGCCTCTCAGCTAATTGGTGACTACTAATCTGTTCATTTTTTAAGTTTGGAATGTTCTGTAAGAATACCTTCGCTCTTAAAATGATTTCTAACCATTTACTTTCCTTTAGTAGATTGAGAAGCATATATATATATATATATATATATTTGTTTCTCCATATCCTCATCATTTAAAAATATTATACTTATCATATTATGTCATCCTCATATTTAAATATTCCAGTAACTTCCTCATAGGTCAATCCCCCAGACCAGGAGGGACAGAGAGACAGAAACAGTAACTACAGGGGACAGATAACTTTGTGAATTTGACAACGGAACTTGGCTTAATTAAGGCTACACAATGTGTAAAAAGAAACTCGTGTTTGCCCTAGGACCTGACCCATATATTTACTCAGAAGGACTTCAAAAATCTCAGAACCTAGTTCCTCTTTTAGCAAATCTGGAGTGAAGACTTGAGACTGGAGGACGGGAAGGACCGCGGAAGCTAGGATGCTCTAGTGAAAGATGCAAAAACCTCACAAGTCCCAGAATGCATCACAACTCAGACGGCTCGGCAGCGGGGCATGCTGGGATCTCTCCCTCTCATTGAGGAAGGCTGTTGTGAATGCGGTACTGCGGAGAGCTCTCCGGAGACCTGGGTTCTCTTTCGGTTCGCGGTGGGGCAGAGTCCCGGGAGGCCTGGCCCGCGGCGCTCGGGCGGGCTGAGTAGTGCGCGGCGGCGGGAGGCGGCAGCTCCCGCGGTGAGCAGGGGCGGGGGGTCCAGCCGCGGGTCCCAGGCTGTAGGCCCGCTCTGGGTGGCGGCAACTGCGACTCCCGGCGCCCTGTCGGTGGGACGTTGGCGCAGAACTTTGTCAGATTCGGGCCTTACCGCCTTCGCCCCCGGGTTACCCGGGCCAGCCAAGCCTTCGTCAGCCTTGGCCTATCTCTCTTCCAGCGTATCCTTTGTCTGCCGGTGCCCCAGCCCCTGGAAGAAACGAAACTGAGTGTCAGGAGAACTTTATTCTAGAATCAGAAACTTACACTCACTTATCTGGAGAGAAACTAGAAAAAGAGAAATGTAGAGAGATTTTGTAAAGCTGATTTTAAATGAAGGGAATGGTTGCCTTAGTTTTTTCTTCTAAGTATGTGACAGATGTAGGAAGGCTAGTGGTGCGATTCCTTTCAAAAGTTTTTTTTGTTTTTGTTTTTTTTTACACCTTCCAATAAGTAGTCCGTATTCCATTAGCTCTTCAAATCTACAGTCTCTCAGCTCGTTTGGTAGTATACTTCAGAGGGATGAGCTGTTAGCTAACATAATGAAACCAGCGTCTCTAACCCAGTTTCCTAGATTCTGGGAGTAAGTGCTGTTTTCCTACTACACTCTCTCAGCTTTTACCTTTGTTCTCTGCGGTGTGTGTTTGCCTTCCATTATCTGGCTGTAGGGACCTGTCTGATTCAGGGTTTCCATGTATGTAAAATGATGGCAATAGTATTAACTTTGTCATATATAAAGCTCTGAAGTGAACTAAGGTGCATTTACCTTCCCCATTATACTCCATACAAATAAATATGTTGACCAATAGTAGAGTGATTCACATTATCTTACATAGACAACTTATTAAATATACTTTTTTTCCCTATCCCTTGGCCCACACACTTTGAATTTTTGTTTTGTGAGATGGAGTCTCCTTGTGCAGCCCAGACTGATTTGAAACCCACTATGTAGAACCAGGCTGACCTCCAACTCACAGACATTCACCTGGCCTCTTCCTCAGGAGTGCTGAGATTAAAGGGGTGCATCATCATGTCTTGTTGAAATGTTTTCTTCATAAATTTATTTTATGTTTTTATTACCTCTGAGATGTTGACATTCAGGCACAGGTTGGATATCCTTTATCTCCTTTAAAATATTTAGGAGTACAAGGCTAACAAAATTTGTGTCATGTATCTTTTATTTTCATGTATATTTATACATGTATATATTTTCAGTGTGCCTGTGTTTTGACTGTTATCCATCACATGATAATCAGGCATAGATCCACTGGTAACATCATGTCAAAGCTGAGAAGTTTTGCATTTTGGAGCATTTGGAATTTGGATTTTTGGATCAGAGATACTTAACCTGTAGTTAGGCTTTGTTGGGACTTAGAAATAAATGAATTTATTTAAGGAATGATTAAGTACATTGACTTATTTCTTTGCCAAGTGAATACAGCTCTAAATACTCTAAAGAAGAGTCCCAAATCATTTTTTGAAATGTGCTTTTTTTCAACTCAAACTTTCAAATGTACAATTTTGTTTCATTTCTAGGTCCATGTCCCAGCATGCTTTCCTGTGACATATGTGGTGAGATAGTCACCTCAGAACCAGATATGAAGGCTCACCTAACTGTTCACATGGAAAACGAAGTTACATGTCCATTTTGCAAGTTGTCAGGTATAAGTTATGATGAAATGTGTTTTCATATTGAAACTGCTCATTTTGAGCAGAATACACCAGAAAGAAACTTTAAGAAGCTAAATGCAATACAGTATGAAAATTCAGACAGCAAGACCACCACCCTGCAGAATACAATGGAAGTTAATTCAAGTACTCATTCAGCTTGTGCATCTAATTTTCCAAAAAATGCAGTTCAAAGCCTTGTTAAAGATGGGGGTTTAAAACATGAAGCTTTTTATACAGAGAATATAACTGAATCTAGAAAGTACCTGAAAAGCAGGGAAAAGCAGTCTGGATTGCCTGAGGTCCAAGGATCAACTTATGAAACAACATATAGTCTTCCTGAATGTCCATTTTGTGGAAAAATAGAGGGATGTAGTCAAGATATGGAAACTCATGTGAAAACAAAGCATGCCAGTCTTTTAGAAACTCCACTAGAAGGTAAAATATTCAATTTGTTTAAATTGTTATAAAAGCCATAGTCTGTTTAATATGTGGTATCCTAAAGATTGGCTTGTTAATTGCTACAAATATCTGTTTAAGATGCAATTTATGTTCATAATATTATTCATTTGCTATCACTGCAATATAAAAATGATAAGAATGAATTTTGATGCAGATATAAAATGCTTTACCTAAACTGAGAGCAATTTTGTAAACTTTCTAATTCCTAGAGAATATTTGTTCTCCCACCAGCCCATGAAATCTGGACTGTCCTGCTGTCTGATTCTGTGCTAATGAATTCTCGTTTGCCCTCAATGGTGATTACAGAACACACTGAGAGTGAGCTCTTTGGATTTGCTGAGACTTATTTTGTAGCTTAAGATATAGATATGATCTATTTTGGTTCATGTTTCATGAGTCTTTGAAAAATGTGTTCTGTTTTCTTGAGTATCGTTCAGTATCCATCCCTTAGATCCTGTTTATGTTCACCTCTCTTTCCAATGTTTATTTTCTATCTAGCAGTTCTGTGGGTTTTTGAGAAGAGATTGTTGGACTTATTTGTCATTTTTTGTATATTTTTCTTTCAGCTCTTGCAGTTTTGTTTTTGTTCTTATTTTTATGTGTCCGAGTGTTTCCTTGCTTATATACTTACATATGTAAGTACACTATGTGTGTGTGTCTGCTGCCCAGGGAGTCCAGAACTGGAGTTACTGCAACTGAAACCCAGTCCTCTGCCAGAGCAGCAAGTGCTCCTAATTGCCGAGCCATCTCAGCAACTTCTTGTGTTTTGAGACTCTGTTGTTTAAACATAGGTTTAGGATATCAAGTCAGATTCTTATTGCTAGGCTTCAAGGGTCATTCATATATTTTGGACATAAGTGTTTGTTGTTATTTATTTTTTGTTTTTTCATAAAGGGTTTCTCTATTTAGCCCTGGCTGGCCTGAAACTCCATATGTAGACTAGACTGGCTTCAAACTCACTGAGATTCATCTGCCTCTGGAGTGAAGTTACTAAAGGTGTGTGCCACCACATATTGTCTAGATACAAATCTTTTATCAGATACGTACTTTGCAAATATTTTTCCCCATGTGTGAATATGACTTGTATTTTAACTATTGTTTACAAAATAAACATTTTAATTTTAATGAAATTCAGCTCAATTTCTTCTTTATAGGTCTTTTATGGTTGTATTTGAAAAATCCCTGCCAATTTCTAAAATTTTTTTAGAGTTTTGTGTTTTGCACTTAGCATTATGCCTTTGGATTAATTTTTTATTTCTTCAAGTTACATCTCAATCGCAGTCCCCTCCCTATTCCCCCTCCAGTCCCACCCTCCTACCCTCAACCCCCCATCCTCCTCCCTTTTTTTTTTCTTTTAAGTTTAAGGTATGTCTTATTTCCCCCTACAGTTTCCCCTTTCAGTCCAACAAATGGCTCTTTCTCTTATAATAACAAATACAATACAGTACAACAGAGGTGATTAGGCCACAGTTATGAGGGTTATATGGCTTAACGTACATTCCCAATGACCAGTCCATATGTATTTAGTACTTGACTTTAACATTCTACTATCTAAACATCTCCATGAGTTTAAAGGTCTATATCTGACTCAATATTCATACTAACTTGCAACACAATTTTAAACACAAATCTAAAGTTACGAAAACATCTTTGAATGCCATATTCTGCAGATCTCTTAAGGTTTTTGAAGAGGCCCTATCAATCTCTTATATTAGGGTAAGCAGATGTTGCTTGTCTCTTGCTGGTTTATTTCTGCTTAGCTTAGAAAGTAACTATAATAGGCTGTCATAGTACCTAACAGAATGACCAGCTTGCATAACCATTAATTTGCATTTCTTAATTACCCTAAACAGTTTATGACAATTAGTAGTAAAAGGCCGAAACATCACATTTCATTTTTTTTTCTTTACCTCCTAACCCTTCCATCCCATTTCTCTGGGGTGGGGTGTCCTTATATAACAGTCCCTCATGTCAGTTGAGAGGTCGTATGAGGGCCAAGAGCCTCTTCATTCATTGGGGATCTATGAAGTAGTACCATCAGTGAAAAGTGTCTCATTGCCTGGGAGAGAGAACTACTAAACAAACAAACCAATGAGCATACAATAGATAAAAAAGACTAAACAATAGAAAAAAATATAACTAATATATAAAAAATAGATAAAGAATAAAAATTAAAAATAAGTCTATGTCCAAGTTCCCTTTGGTGTGTTAGTTGTAGTATCGATACCTTCTACTATATAGCTAAAATCCTACTATAAGTGAGTAGATTCCATATGTGTCCTTCTGAGTCTGGGTTAGTTCACTCAGGATGAGCTTTTCTAGTTCCATCCATTTGGCTGCAAATTGCATAATTTCATTGTTCCTGATAGCTGAATAATAGTCCATTGTATAGATGTACCACAGTTTTTTGACCCATTCTTCGGTTGAGGGACATCTGGGTTGTTTCCAGTTTCTAGCTATTACAAATAAGGCTGCTATAAACATAGATGAGGAAACTTCCTTATGATTCCGTGAAGAGGCATTTGGGTGTATACCCAGAAGAGGTATGGCTGGGTCCTGAGGCAGAGCTATACCAAGTTTTTTAAGATATCGCCAGACTGACCTCCATAGTGGTTGCACAAGCCTGCATTCCCACCAGCAATGGAGTAGGGTACCCCTTTCTCCACACCCTCGCCAGCATGTGCTGTCATTTGAGTTTTTGATCTTAGCCATTCTGACAGGTGTGAGATGGAATCTCAGAGTCGTCTTGAGTTGCATTTCTCTGATGATTAAGGATGTTGAGCATTTCTTCAACTGTTACTCAGCCATTAGGGATTCCTCCTTTGTGAATTCTCTATTTAGCTCTGTCCCCCATTTTTTGATTGGATTATTTGGTTTCTTGGCATTTAATTTTTTGAGTTCTTTGTAGATTTTGGATATTAGCCCTCTGTCAGATGTGGGGTTGGTGAAGATTTTCTCCCAGTCTGTAGGCTGCCGTTTTGTTCGAATGACAGTGTCCTTTGCCTTACAGAAGCTTTTCAGTTTCATGAGGTCCCACTTATTGATTGTTGATCTCAAGTCCTGAGCTGTTGGTGTTCTGTTCAGGAAGTTGTCGCCTGTGCCAATCATTTCGAGGGTTTCTCCCACTTTTTCTTCTAGTAGATTTAGTGTGACCGGTCTTATGTTAAGGTCTTTGATCCAATTGGACTTAAGTTTTGTACAGGGTGATAAGTATGGGTGTAACTTCATTCTTTTACAAATGGACATCCAGTTGGACCAGCACCATTTGTTGAAGATGCTGTCCTTCTTCCATTGTGCCGTTTTGGCTTCTTTGTCAAAAATTAGGTGGCCATAAGTGTGTGGGTCTATTTCTGGATCTTCAATTCGATTCCATTGATCTACTGGTCTGTTTCTATACCAATACCATGCTGTTTTTACAACTATTGCTCTGTAGTACAGCTTGAAATCTGGGATGGTAATACCTCCAGATGTTTTTTTTATTGTACAGGATTGATTTAGCTATTCTGGGCTTTTTGTTGTTCCATATGAAATTGAGGCTAGCTCTTTCCAAGTCTATAAAAAATTGTGTTGGTATTTTGATAGGAATTGCATTGAATCTATATATTGCTTTTGGTAGGATGGCCATTTTTATTATGTTGATCCTACCTTTCCATGAGCATGGAAGATCTTTCCATCTTCTAAAGGCCTCTTCCATTTCTTTCTTCAAGGGCTTGAAGTTCTTGTTGTACAGGCCCTTTACTTGCTTAGTTAGAGTTACCCCCAGGTATTTTATATTGTTTGCGGCTATTGTGAAGGGGGTTGTTTCCCTTATTTCTTCCTCAGCCCATTTGTTTGTTGTATAAAGAAGGGCTTCTGATTTTTTTGAATTAATTTTGTATCCAGCTACTTTGCTGAAGGTGTTTATCAGCTGTAAGAGTTCTCTGGTGGAATTTTTGGGGTCGCTTATGTATACTGTCATATCATCTGCAAATAGCGATAATTTGACTTCTTCGTTTCCAGTGTTTATCCCCTTGATGTCCTTTAGTTGTCTTATTGCTCTAGCAAGAACTTCAAGTACTATATTGAAGAGATATGGTGAAAGTGGACATCCTTGTCTTGTCCCTGAGTTTGGAGGAAATGCTTTAAGTTTCTCTCCATTTATTTTGATGTTGGCCACTGGCCTGCTGTATATTGCCTTTATTATTTCTAGGTACGGCCCTTGTATGCCCGTTCTCTCCAGAACTTTTAGCATGAAGGGGTGTTAGATTTTGTCAAATGCTTTTTCTGCATCTAGCGAGATTATCATGTGGTTTTTTTCATTTCATCTAGTTTATGTGGTGAATTACATTGATAGACTTTCGTATATTGAACCATCCCTGCATCCCTGGGATGAAGCCTACTTGATCATACTTTTGATATGTTCTTGAATTCGGTTTGCTAGTATTTTATTAAGTATTTTTGCATCTATGTTCATGAGGGAGATTGGTCTGAAGTTCTCTTTCTTTGTTGGGTCTTTGTGTGGTTTAGGAATCAGGGTGATTGTGGCCTCATAGAATGAATTTGGCAATGTTCTTTCAGATTCTATTTTGTGAAAGAGTTTGAAAAGTATTAGTGTTAGATCCTCTTTGAAGGTCCGGTAGAATTCTGTGCTAAAGCCATCTGGCCCTGGGCTTTTTTTGGTTGGGAGATTTTTAATGACTGATTCTATTTCCTTATGGGTTATAGGGCTGTTTAATCTGTTTATCTGATCTTGATTTAGCTTCGGTAGGTGGAATCTATCAAGAAAATTGTCCATTTCACTTACGTTTTCAAATTTGGTAGAGTGTAGATTTTTAAAGTAGGATCCAAATATTCTCTGGATTTCCTCAATGTCTGTTGTTATTTCTCCCTTTTCATTTCTGATTTTGTTGATTTGTGTTTTCTCCCTCTGTCGTTTTGTTAATTTGGCTAAGGGTCTGTCTATTTTGTTGATATTCTCGAAGAACCAACTCTTGGTTTCATTGATTCTTTGTATAGTTCTTTTTGTTTCTAAGTTGTTGATTTCAGCCCTAAGTTTGATGATCTCCGGCCTTCTGCTCCTCTTGGGAGTGTTTGCTTCTTTTTATTCCAATCCACCCAGTTTAGCTGTTAATTCGCTAATATGAGCTGTCACAATTTTCTTTTTGAAGGCACTTAGTGCTATGAACTATCCTCGTAGCACAGCTTTCATTGTGTCCCATAGGTTTGGGTATGTTGTGTCTTCATTTTCGTTGGATTTGAAGAAGTCTTTGATTTCCTTCTTTATTTCTTCCCTGACCCAGTGGTCCTCTAGTAACGAGTTGTTCAATTTCCATGTAAGTGTAGACTTTCTGTTGATTCTTTTGCTATTGAAGTCCAGCTTTATTCCATGGTGATCTGATAAGATACAAGGGGTTATTTCAATTTTCTTGTATCTGTTGAGGCTCTCTTTGTGTCCAACTATATGGCCGATTTTGGAGAAGGTTCCGTGAGGTGCTGAGAAGAAGGTGTATTCTTTTGTATTTGGGTGAAATGTTCTGTAGATATCTGTTAGGTCCATTTGGTTCATGATCTCTGTTAGACTCATTATTTCTCTGTTTGGCTTCTGTCTTGATGATCTGTCCATAGTTGTGAGTGGTGTGTTGAAGTCTCCCACTATTAAAGTGTTTGGATCAATGTGTGATTTAAGTTTTAGAAGTGTTTCTTTTATAAATGTAGGTGCCTTTGTATTTGGGACAGAGATGTTCAATATTGAGATGACCTCTTGGTGGATATTTCCTTTAATGAGTATGTAATGCCCTTCTCTGTCTTTTTTTATTAACCTCAATTGGAAGTCTATTTTGTTTGATATTAGGGTGGCTACTCCAGCTTGTTTCCTGGGTCCATTTGCTTGGAAGACCTTTTCCCAGCCCTTTACTCTGAGGTAGTGTTTATCCTCAGTAGTGAGGTGTGTTTCTTGTATACAGCAAAAAGATGGGTCTTGTTTACAGATCCAGTCTGTAAGTCTGTGTCTTTTTATTGGCGAGTTGAGTCCATTGATGTTGATGGATATTAGTGACCAGGGGTTGTTATTTCCTGTTATTTTGGTTTAGCTGGCTGTCTTGTGTTTCTCTTTTGTTTAGTTGCTGTGAAGGTTTCTATTTCCTCTGTTTTCTTGGGTGTAGTTATCTTCTCTGGGTTGGAATTTTCCTTCTAGGATCTTCTGTAGGGCTGGGTTTGTGAGGAGATATTGTTTGAATTTGATTTTGTCATGGAATATCTTGTTTTCTCCTTCTATGTTGATAGAGAGTTTTGCTGGATATAGTAGTCTGGCTGGGCACCTACGCTCTCTCAGGCCTTGTAGGACATCTGTCCAGGCCCTTCTAGCTTTTAAAGTTTTTGAAGAGAAGTCAGGTGTGATTCTGATGGGTCTGCCATTGTATGTGATTTGGCCTTTTTCTCTTACAGCTTTTAATATCCTTTTTTTGTTCTCTACATTTGGAGTTTCTATTATGTGGCGAGAGGAGTTTCTTTTCTGATCTAATCTGTTTGGTGTTCTGTAAGCCTCTTGGATTTTTACTGGCATCTCTTTCTTTAGGTTTGGGAAGTTTTCTTCTATGATTTTGTTGAAGATATTTCCTGGACCATGGAGTCGGGTGTCTTCTCTTTCCTCTATGCCTATAATTCTTAGGTTCCATCTTTTCATTGAGTCCTTGATTTCTTAGATGTTGTGGGTGAGAGATATTTTAGCTTTCTCATTTTCTTTGGATGTTGTACTGATTTTTTCCATCGAATCTTCCATGCCTGAGATCCTGTCTTCCATCTCTTGCATTCTTTTTTTCATACTCACATCCGTAGTTCCTGTTCTCTTCTCTTGATTCTCCATTTCCTCTTTTAACTCTGACTGTGTTTTCTTTATTGTTTCCATTTCTATTTTCATGTCTTGAATGGTAGTGTTCGGTTTGTACATTTCCTTCTCCACTTTGCTTGTTTTTGTCTGGAGATCTTTCATTGCTTTATCCTTTTCCTGTTCAAGCTGGGTCACCTTGGCTTGGAGCTCTTTAATTATGTTATCCATTGTTTTGACTTGTAAGATTGTGGCTTCTTTGAATTCCTTCATAGTTTTAAGTTCTTCTTGAAGGATCTTTATCACTTTCCATACTGTAGAATTGTCATCATTTTCATGTGTTTCAGTTGTGGTGAGGTGGTTCGGGCTGGACGGAATAGAGTTGCTTTCTTTTGTTGGAGACATTTCGCTCTGTTTTTTTTTTTTTCTTTTTTTTTTTTGTCTCTGGCCTCTGGCCATGTGGAATTTGCTGTCTTCTGGACTTGGGTCCAAAGGGGGCACTGTGGTGTAGGATTCGAGTTGCCTTACTCCACCCCTATAAGGTGAGTCATTTTGTCCCGCCTCCCAGGTGGGGACCTAATTAATTCAGGTGGCAGGGCTGTTTACAAGTAAGCTCTGATTCCCCGTAGGAAGGGCTTGTACTAGTACATAAGACTAGTTTTCCCGGGGTTGGTTCCTGTAGCGGGTAAGTCTGCAGTTCAGCTGCAGTAGCCTTGTTGCTCCCGCGGCTTGGAAACTGGCCTGCGACATCACAGACTGCAATCTGTGGTCTAAAGGCACTTTGCAGGGGATCTCCCGCTCACTTCCAAGGGTTGAAACTTTTAGCTTGATAATTGGATTGGATCGTCTGTGTGAGACCTGGGAGTGCCCAGCAGGGTGGGGATTATCTCTGCGTGGTTTCTGAATCTGCCGGCTGGGTATTAGGTTGGAACTTACTGGGTATTTCTCCTTTTGGGGGGATGGGTTATCCCGATTCCCGGGTCCAGAGGCTTCCTAGCGTGTCTGAGATTCGGAAGTGGCATCCTGCCCAGGCATCTTCCGTGGTCCCTGTGTAGCCGGGTGAGATTTAGAAGGTGTCGTGCCCTTTTTACAGCGTCCTGGAACACTTGCCGCCTTGTGATTGTTGACCCTGAAATCAAAATAGGTCTGCGCCGGCCGCCACCATCTTGGATCCCCCTGGATTAATTTTTTCAAAAAAAAAATAGTCTTGGAAAAGGCATAAAGTCAGCGTATATTTTTAAGTACATTTCCATGGTTATTGACGATTTTAGTTTATTTCCTCTATTGCAATGCACACATTACATTTTTTCTTTTGTACATTCTTTTATATTTGCCTCCATATATCTGTTGACATATCAACTTATATTCTTTAACAGATTTTTATTATGTTTGAATTATGTATATGTTGCATGTACTAATATATATTGTGAGAATTTGGAATCTAAAAAATATTGATTCATAATACTTTTTAAGTTATATCTATTTGAGTCAGTTTCTGGTCTCCTAGTTTCTATCTACTTAGCTATTCCTTACTACTTTGCTATTCTAATAACTATAATTTTGTAACCTGTCATTAATATCAAGAGGACAGTTCTTTGACCTTTATTTTCCTTAGGCATTCTCATTTTGTTTTATTTTTAAGATTTTGTTTCTATTATTGATGTTTGTGTGTGTGTGTGTATGTGTGTGTGCATGGAGGTGCCCATGAAGTCCTGAGAGGAAACTAGAGTTGTGACTGGTTGTGAACCCACTAATGTGGTTGCTGGGGACCATCTTCCTGGTCTTCTGGAAGAACAGCAAGTGCTTTTAACTGCTGAGGCAGTACCTGTCTATCTCTATCTATCTATCTATCTATCAGTCATCTATCATCTATCATCTATCTACATAGCAAATTTTATCCAGGCCAATGACTATAGCATGAAAGAACCAAAAGTGGTGAGGTAGAAGGGGGATTTTTGAGTAGATTTCAGAGGTTAACAGAATTTGGTGATATTGATAAATCAAGGATATAATTATACTGTTGGATGGCTCAGTTGGCTTAAAGGAAAGGATTAGCTGGGGATGAAGATAAGGACCCATTCCTGTTCAGATTGAAGTTAAGAGTTAGGTGAAGATATTCATCAAGATGCTGGCATTTTCAGGAAAGGAAAGTAAGTACTTAGTATTTAAGAAAAGATTATCTACTGAAGTTTATAGTTCTGTAGTCTGGAGACAGAAACTAGTAAAACAGTGGAGCTTTTGAAGAAGGAAAAGCACTGGTTTGAAAGGGAGTGAAGGAGACATGCTTTCTACTTCTGGGGCCATGAAATACAAAGTAAAAATCATTTCTGTATTAGAGAATGAGGCCAACTAGAACCTATTAATACAAGAAGAGAAATGAGTATCCCGAGAAAGCATGTGGCTTGATTGCAGCTGACTGGTGGCATGCTTCGATTTCTGGGGCTTGAGGCAGGAGGCGATGGGGATGAGAAAGGGTGATAGCTTGCATCAGAGTAGTGAAAAGAATGCTTGTAGTTAAGGACTGCTAAGACACAGATGCTGGCTACTGAGTCATTGCTAGTGTCAGTGTGTATGTCAGCCTTGGATGAGTCCATTGAATAGTGATGGCCAACCTGTCAGACAAAGACTTCTGATGGCAAAAGAGAATATAGGTGAATGTGAGTGAGGCTTGTGAGTTAATGTTAAGAAGCTGATGTTTAATTCAAACTGAAAGTAATGAATTGGTTTGTTGTAATATAATGAGCAGAGGGATGAACAAAGAGTTCTAGGCATTGGCTCTGAGACTTCTCATACCATCCCATTGCTTATGGAAACCACTTTTATTTCTTAATACTGTCCTGGAACATGTTTACAAAGATTCAGATCCCTTCTTTGTTTCATTAATTTAGTTCTCTGCTTGATTGTATACATTAGGTTATATTTCTTTATAATTTCCCATTAGCTGCTTCACATGATTTCTTCAGTTTCCAGATTTTTGGGTTCGTGTGTGTGTATATATGTGTGTGTGTGTGTTTATACTCTAATCAATAATGATGTATTTTCAACATGTAATTCTCCTTATTGATATTTTAATATTTTTAAATAAATTCCCAAAGATGTAATTACTAAGTAAAAACACACTCATCCTGTTAGATTTAGTAGATATTATTAGCTGTCCTGTTTTTTACTTTTGTAAAATTAACTTAGAAATATGGTGTGACTATGTAGCTCAAGCTGGTACTGAACTGTGAGTTTCCTGCCTCACCTTCCCAAGTAAGTGCTGGGATTTCAGACTTGTGTCACCAGCAGGCGTGTGTCAGCAGATGCTCAGTTTGTGGATTCTGGACTGCTGTTCTTGGAATTAGACCTCCTGCTGTATTTTATAATTAATATTTTAGTGTTCATCTATTATGAAAGTTTTCTATAATATTGTCCATTCCTAATGAAGAAGGTTTATGGTTCCTTCATTGTGGTATTTTTTTCATCCACTTCAGACCAGGCCTTGCATGTATAAATTGCTTAGTGCTTTCTCTTTGTATAGGTATATAATTCTGAGTTCTTCTAGACTCACTAGGCTTTAGTCTTGTTGGGCTTCTTCTGTTCTGGGCTTGCCTGTTGGAGTTGTCTCTTTAATCTCCTGTTCCAAGCAGGCAGTATGAGTTCAGTGCTGAGCTTTGTGCTGGACACTTGCATTTAGTATCTGCTTTGCCTGGTGAATACCAGGGGAATTTAGCTATCCAGATTTGCACCCACTTAGTTTTGGTTTTTCTTTCTACTCTGATTGTTTCATCCACTGATGTGAATGTTTATTATTTTCTTATATAGAGTAGTAAGAGACATCTGTACTATTAAACAGTCTCTCATTTTGCCTCTAGAAGCAGAAAAGTATTTTTAAAAATTCCACATTAGCCCATTGTGCCTTTCTCACATCTCTGTATACTCCATTTCATCACCAAAAGTCTAAGTCTTACAAATTAGCTATCACCATCCAATGTACTCATCCAAGGCTGACATGAGTATTCAAACAATAGTCTAAAATTAATACAAATATTAATTTTAAAATTACATGTGTGTATTTTGTGTCTGGTGTATTTTTACCATAGCACACATGTTGAGCTCAGGGGATGACATTTGGGAGTTACCTTCTTCACCATGTGGGTCCCAGATACCAAGCTCAGGTCATCTGGTTGAAGGGTGGCACCTTTTATCTACTGACCAGTCTCACTGATCCCCAGAAAAGTAGCTTTTAAATCCAACTATAAAGAGCTTTTATTAAAACAGGGTTAGAAAGCAGTAGGAAGTCTTTGGCATGTTTGGTTTGTTTGTTTATTTATTGAATCAGAGTCACTGTATAGCCTTGTCTGGCCTGGAAATTGATGTGTGGACCAGACTGGCTTCAACTCACAGAAATCTGATTGCCTCTGACTCCTGAGTGCCATGATTAAAAGTGTGTAACACTATGCCTGGTGGTATGTTTAATGCTAAATACAAAAACATTTTACTCATATGATAAAGTTGATAGTCTTTGGGATGGGGTGAAAGTCTAAAAATTCTGCAAATTAAACTAGCCTACCTTTGTCTCTAATACAGACAGTCATCAACCACTCTATGACTGTCCCATGTGTGGGCTCATTTGTACAAATTACCATATTCTCCAAGAACATGTGGACTTGCATTTAGAAGAAAGCAGCTTTCAACAAGGTATGTTTATGTCAAAAAGTATTTTAATTTCTGCTTCCTAGAATACACATCTCTTTTAGGTTAATGATACAGTGAATAAAGTCATACTGTTTAAAAGTAAATCTGTTTTTTATATAATTCTCATGTAGCTGCACTGCTTTCCTTGAAGTTGTTTTGCAGAAAATCTGTAAAGGATGAACTGTGGAGACAAGTATATAAGTATAAACCAAGGTTATACATCCAGGGTTTTGCTCTGACATGTACAGCGTACAACATTTAAGATAGTGCTTTTAAAATTGTATGCCATTTTAAAGTTTTTATTGGCAAATTGAGGCCATTGTTTCATTCTCTCTCATTCTTTCTTTGTCTCTGTCTCTGTCTCTCCGTCTCTCCATCTCTCTCTCTCTCTCTCTCTCTCTCTCTCTCTCTCTCTGTGTGTGTGTGTGTGTGTGTGTGTGTGTGTGTGTGTTTGTCTGTGTGTACTTGAAAGCCTATGTGTGGTGTTTCTGTCTTGTCTTGTCCTCAGTCCTATTTTACTGGAGAACCCTGAACAGTAAGGAATTTAAGAAACAAGATACGATACAGAAGCCACTGACTAAAGAGTCTGAGTTTCAGTGGGAGAGAGGAAGAAGAAAGGCATTATGCTATAAAATTATTCAACTTGTTTGGGTAAAAAGTGTAAATGTAAGGAAACAGTTAAAGGGTGTGAATGCTTATTTTGTATTCTTTATTACTTTCTTTCACTCTGTGTTTCTTTAAAAAAAAAAAACGAATCTTCATTAGTTGTGTTCAGAGGCACCAATGAAAATGTCAACTTTTCAAATTTGACTCTTCCTTCAGGATTGGGACTTTTCCTTTTTCCTGCTGCTGCTCTTTAGACTCCAGGGTATTTGGCTTCCCTACCAGAAATCTTGAACCTTTGACTGGGATCTCTGTCCTTACCAAACTGGTTCTGCCATTTCCAACTTCTTGGTCTGAATTGCATTACTGATTTCCCTGTCTTGTCTTTTTCAGCAGAAAATTCTCCGTAAAGTTGTCAGGATTAGCTAGTTGAAGAGAAATGTTTGTTACAGCCTAACCACTGAGTGAATGAATATTGGTTGTTACTCTCGAATAGGCATGGATAGAGTCCAGTGTTCTAGTGACCGAGAATTAGCTCACCAGCTTCAGCAAGAAGAAGACAGAAAGAGGAAATCTGAAGAATCAAGACAAGAGAGGGAAGAGTTTCAGAAGTTGCAGGTACAAAGATTAATAGAAGTTTTATTGAGTAGAGTTCTTATTTCTCACATATGCTTTTGAAATGTCTATCTAGATCTAGAAACACGCACGGCTCTGCCTATAAAGGCTAAGGTTCACAGCCAAAAAGATTTCTACCTAGTCTGTCCATGTTACATAAAAAATATTTTGATGTGTACTTTATAGTTTATTGGGAAAACAAAACAAAAACCATTTAAAAATAGTTGTTCTCTAAAGCTGGAGAGATGGCTCAACTTACTGCTCCAGCAGAGGACCTGAGTTCATTTCCCAGCCCCTACTGCAAGCAGCTTGTAACTACTTATAATTCCAACTCCAGGAGATCCCATTCTTTCTTGTTACACACACACACACACACACACACACACACACACACACACACACACA
>CAJQZJ010004824.1:2325423-2358897 GCA_907164525.1 Lophiomys imhausi
CACACACACACACACACACACACACACACACACACACACACACACACCACACTACACATACACAATAAAAATAAAAAAATAGCAATTTTTTTTTTAAAGCTTTTTCAAGACAGGGTTTCTCTGTGTATCCATGGCTGTCCTGGACTCACTCTGTAGACCAGGCTGGCCTGAACTCACAAGTGCTCACAATCCCAGCCTTCTAAGTACTGGGATTTAAGGCATGCACCATCATGCCTGGAAAGTAGCAATTCTTTTTTATTTTATTTTATATTTTAATTTTTTGTTTGTTTATTTTGTTTAGTTATTACTTCAAGTTATATCTCCATCACAGTGCCCTCCTTCCACCCCTCCTGGTTCCACCCTACCACCCTCTCTTCCCTCTCTCACCCATGTAGAGTGTCCCTTATATATCAGCTCCTCTCAGTTCAACAGTCATATGAGGGCTGAGAGCTTCCTAGATCGCTCAGGATGAGGTTTTCTAGTTCCACCATTTTGACTGTGAATTGCATGATTTTGTTGTTTCTGATAGCTGAGTAGTATTCCATTGTGTAAATGTACCACAATTGTTTTATCCATTTGTTGCTTGAGGGACATCTGGGTTGTTTCCAGTTTCTAGCTATTACAAATAAGGCAAGTAGCAATTCTTGGCTGTGCATGGTGGCACATGGTTTGAATCCCAGCAGTAGGGAGATAGAGGAAGGTGAATCTCTTGAGTTTGAGGCCAACCTGCAACCCATCTCAAACAAACAAACAAAAAACCTAAAACAAAACAATATTCATATATTAGAATAATCATTTCAGATAAATTATGTGAAAATCTTCACAGAAACCCACAGGGTTTTGTCATTTCTTTCCTGTCTTTAAATGAAGAGTGAAAATAAAGTGTGTAGTGATTTGCCCTGGCTTAGACAACTATTAGTAAAATATTCATGTAAAGCTATTCCAATGACAGGTAATGAGAATCTGCTTGCCTGTTTACTTAAAACTACTGTGAGTCTCTCCTTAGTCTGATGTTCCTTTAAAGATCACAATTTCAGACATTTTTTATTTTAATGAACATTGAGCGATTGGTGTTTTATGATGTTTGAGGGCACATTTTCCTTATGTGAATGTAGTATATCTATTGGACTAAACTGGCAGCATCTGAGGGTTTTTAATGCATTAAAAGTTTTAATACATTTTTCTCCTTTTTCCTTTCTAATTTATAGACTATGATTATTTGTAATGATAATGCTTGTAGAGTTTTAAAATGTCATTTGTATGTGTTAATAGGTTAGTATAAATATAAAGGGTTTATGAATGAACAGATCTGAAAATGTTTCCAGATTTACATACATTGAAAGCCTTTACTATTGTATATTATAATGTATAATTTTCTTCTGTTTTTTTTTTTTCAAACTTCTTACATATGATTATTTTTCCATGAAATGTGTTTTGGAAGATCTAATATAGGATTCCACCCCTCATTCATTGGTTATTTATTTATTTGCACAATGTTTTTTTTTATCAGAATTTAGACAAGGAACAAAAATTGTTTTGTTTTTGTTTTTGTAAGTCTTGTTGCCATACACATTAGTTTTTTACAGTGCTGTGACCATAACTGTCTATAGAAATAACTTAAGGGAGGAATTATTTATTTGGACTCACAATTTCAGGGCTTTGTGGTGGGAAACACATGGAGAGGCCATTCATATTATAGTGGGATAACCAGGAAGCTGATGATATGACAGGAAGTGGGCTTGCTCCTTACAGGCCTCTTTTTTGCCAGGGAACCAGAACTTCCCACAGGTTCCACAGCCTCCCTAAATACCATCTTGGTCTGGGACAGTGGTATTCAAAATATGGCATGTGGTTTCATGTTAAAAATATAACACCATAAAAATGTACTATCACAGTCTATCACAGTTATTTTCTAAGCTAATCAGAAATCAAGTTGCTAAGAGACAAGCAACATTTGCTTATCTAAATAGAAGAGATAGATAGGGGTTCTTCAAAAACCTCAAGAGATCTGCAGAATATGGCATTCAAAAATGTTTTCTTAACTTAAGATTTTTTTTGATATCGAGACATGCCAGCTCCTGACAGCACTCCCTATTCTACTCCAAGTAGAAGATGAGCATCGAAGAATATCCAATGGGAGATGGTTGAATTAGTGGCAAGCCTATCTCTTGGCAAGAAAAACCCCTTGCTTCAACTGTAGACAGAATGCTATCCAAAAAGGACAAAACTTGGAAGCAGGTAAATCGATAGCCTAGCTCTGCCAAGACAGGGTAGGCAAGTCCTTCATAATTCCTGCTTTACAATCAATGTCTGTCAGAGAAACAGGGCCAAATGGCTGAAGATTGATGCTGTAATGTATGGAGAGAAATGTATGGCTGTCCAGGCAGCCACTGGTATGTCATTTCTTAGTTTTGGAAGCTGCGGGGCCTGCACTTCCTATATAATCAGGTATATTTATCCCTCTCAGGTCTATGAGGTGGTTGAAGAATAGGTAGCTAGAGTCTCATAGTTAAATTTTGAGTTGTTTAGGAATCAAGAGGGTGTTCTGGATCTAAGAAGATGTTTTTAAAATTGTGATGCAAGTTAGTATGAAAGCTGAGTTAGATATAGAACTTTAAACTCATGGAGATGGTTAGATAGTAGAATGTTAAAGTCAGGTGCCAAATACATATGGACTGGACATTGGGAATGTATGCTAAGCCATATAACTCTCATAATTGTGGCCTAATTATTTCTGTTGTTTTGTATTGTATTTATTGTTATAAGGGAAAGAGTCATTTGTTGGACTGAAAGGGGGAGCTGTTGGGGGGAAAATGAAATACCTTAAATTAAAAAAAAAAGGAAGGGGATGGGGAGTTGAGGGGGAAGAAGGTGGGACGGTGCGACTGGAGGGGGGAGTAGGGAGGGGATTGTGATTGAGATGTAACTTGAAGAAATAAAAAATAAATTAAAAAAATGTACAAAGCCTTTTAAATATCAACAATGCTGAAAGTCCCTAGCATTTAACGAGGTTTGTCATTGTGTTCGTTACTTGTTACTGTGATCAGATACCAAACAAGAGGCAACATAACAGAGGGAGTGTTTATTTGGCTTATAGTTTGAGGGGATACAAGTAACATAGAAGTAAAGGCATGGGAGGTGTCTGGTTACACTGCATCCACAGTTAAGGAAGCAACAAAATGGTTACAGGTCTCTGTTCACTTTGTCCCATTTATTCAGTCTGGAACCCCAGCCCATTGGATGGTGCAGTACATATTCAAAGTGAGTTTCTCACTTCACTTAACCATTTCCTGGGGTTTGTTTCCATGGTGATTTTTATTTATTTTATGTGTGTGTGTGTGTGTGTGTGTGTGTGTGTGTGTGTGTGTATGTGTGTGTGTGTGTGTGTGTGTGCAAGTGCTTGTGTTGCTGTGCCCAGTGCTGTAGAGTATATGTGGAAATCAGGGAACAGCTTCCACATCCTTCCTCTATGGATTTCAGAGATCTAATCCAGGTCATTGGCCTTACATGGCAAACACTTTTACACACTGAGCCATTCCACCAGCTATCCATGCTGATTCTAAATCCCATGATGCTGACAGTCAAAGTGAACTATTGCAACTCCACCATTTTGTCAACTTGATACCCAAACACATCACTTTTACACCATGGTCTCTCAGCACTTGTCTCCATAGATTCATTACTATCTCATTATGGACAAATGCATTCAGTCCAACTTCAAAGCCCATATAATCTTTATGGTGTTCAAAGTAGAACTACAGTCTTTTAATAGATTCAAAAGTATAAGTACAGAGTCTCTTCTGACACTCAGGGACTGTCTTAACTATAAATTAAATTTCTATAACATCAAAAAGTTCCATGCTATCTCATAATGCACAATGTATTCTCTGTGACTTCAAAAGATCTCATGGTCTTAATATAGTATAGTTCAAAAGTATAAGTGCAGAGTCTCTTATGAGATTTCAGCAGTTTCTTAACTGTAAGCCTCTATAGCAATAGAGAACAAGTTTCATGCTTCTACCATATGATGGTACGGGTTCCAAAAAGGAAGAATGGCAATATAGCAAAGGAAGTATCAGACCAATGCTAAAACACAATGCAGCCGAGCAAGCACCCAGTCCAGCAGCTTCATGTGAGGCATCTGGACTCGTGATAGAATCATTGGACTCCAGAGGGCTTGGGTAGCCCTGCTTCTCCAGTTCTGTTGCCTATAGCACAATAGCCTTTCTTTTGGGCCATTTCATTCTTGCCTACAGCTTTCCTGTGGTTCCATCATCTGCAGCATTCTAGGCTCTCTATTACAACTTACTCTACCTTCACACTTTACTCTCTGACCTCTTGGGGCCTCCTTGCTGAGACTCTGCTGTGGGAGGACCTTGCTACACATTTGTGACCTTAATGGCTCTCTAGAACCATAATAAAAAAATGTTTTTTTTTTTTTTATTATTATGAGTGAGTCTTGCTTCTTTCTTACCAGCAAAATCAGTACCACTTGGGCAACACTCAATCAAGTTCTGCTACTGTCTTGGGAGCTGCATTTGACCTTAAGTGCCAACAACCATGGGAAAACACTTTCCTATATGATAGTTTTTAACTAGGGACCCTTCAGGGGCATTCTCAATTTAGGCCCTGTCCTTTGACATGAATTGCCTTTTTCATTAGATGGGAGCGTTTAGTGGGTGGAATTACGGCTCCTTTCCAATGTGCTTATCTTTTTTACACTTATCTCAATCAGTGTTCTATTGTTGTGAAGAGACACCATACCAAGGCAACTCTTACAAAAGAGAATATCTAATTAGGGCCTTGCTCACAGTCTCAGAGAGCTAGTCCCATTACCATGTTGGGGAGTTTGGCAGCAGGCAGGAAGGCATGGTGCTAAGAGCAGGAGCTGGAAACTCACCTTCACGTACAGGCAGCAGGCAGAGTGAAGGAGCTTGGGCCTGGCATGGGCTTTTGAAACCACAAAGCATACCCAAATGACACACTTCCTCCAACAAGGCCATACCTATTCAAACAACATGCCTCCTCATCCTTCCCAAAAGATTCCATTAACTGGGGACCAAGTCTTTGAACAAATGAGCCTGTGAAGGCCTTTCTCATTCAGACCACCACAACAATTACTGCTGCTTAAAATATAAATATATATTTGTGGGTGTGAGTGTACACACACCATGCCAAACCTGTGGAAGTCAGAGGAAAACTTCTAAGAGTTGGTTTTCTCCTTTCACCATGTGGGTCTCAAGGCTTGAACTCAGGCAGTCAGGTGCGGGAGCAAATACCTTTCACCCACAGAGCTATCTCACCTTGCCGCTGCTTTCATACCTGCTTTGTGTCTTTAAACTAACACCTTTCCTCACCAACCTTCACATTTTCAGTCTTCTGCTCTACCTTGTACTCTACTATAGACCTGCATGAGGGCTATAAGCTGTAATCGCGTTGCAGTCTGAATGCTGCCTTTTCTTAAGATTTCCTTACCAGTCCGTGAATTCTGAATGAACCTCAGTGACGTTCTCAGGACACAAACAGAGTAAAATCAAATTCTTTGCCAGAATATATCCCAAATGGCTTCCTGCCCAGTTTCCCTCTAAAACCTCCTAAGCCAGGCCTCCACTATTTATTTACCTTCCGGTCCTTTCAGTCTACCAGAGTGGCCCCTTAGGCCCTGCTTCCAATATTCTAGAGCTTTTTCAGCACGGAGTTTCAAACTTCCACTCTCCTCATAAACAAATTCCAAATGCCTATGGTCAGACTTATTATAGTAGAGGTCAGCTTCCTTACACCTTTTGTGTTGCTTTGATCAGATAACTGACTGGAAGCACTTTAAAGGAGGAGGGTTTACATGACAGTGTGAGGAATGTGTGGCTGCTGGTCACGTTGCATTCTCAACCACGAAGCAGTGAGAGATGAACTACTTTATCCTTTTTATTCAGTCTGTGACCTCATGCTGTGGGATGGTGCCATATGTAGGGTGGGTTTCCAATCTAGACACAGCCTCACAGGCATGCCCAAAAGTTTGATTTCATGGTGATTTAAAATCTTTTCAACTTGGTAAACAAGATTAACCATGACAATGATGTAACTTTGTAAGATGAAGCTTATCCATACAAGCAGTTTATACATTTGAGTCTCTCAGTTCATTTTGCCAAAACACAGCTCATTTACTATGTAGCATGATTTCATGATTTATGAGCTAAGTGGGACTTACTGGATCATCATTGGGACAAAATAGCAAGTTCCTGTAAGTTCTTTTGTAACCAGCAATATCTTTAGAATTTTGCCTTTCATAATACCTTCCTTAATACAAGGAAAGCAACTAATTATAAGAGCTACGCAGTATCAAGTTGTCAGCCTGGAAATTATATACCTATAAGCAATACTAAATGGACTCAGCAGGTTATATTTATATATTTATACATATATGTAATAATAACAAAAGGGGGGAGTGGGGGAGGACATGGAGGGATTAAAAGGATGAGAGGGAAAGGGGAAATGATGTAGATACATTTTAATTTTTAAATGATAGTTTAAAAATTTTAATGTATAAAATTACATAAAGCTGTAAAAAAAAGAGCTACAGAGGTTTACAAAGAAACATCTATTTATTAAGTTATGGATGTAAGTTTAATTTTCATAAAAATCTTTACATTTACTTGTATGAAAAATGTATAAACCAGACTATTTCAACATACATTTCCAAAAAAAATTGTGTTTCCATCTGATTGAAGTATAGGTACATAAAAATAAGTTATTTACTTTTATGTTTAACAGCGGCAGTATGGTTTAGATAACTCTGGAGGATACAAACAGCAACAGCTACGACATATGGAGATAGAAGTAAATAGAGGAAGAATGCACCCATCTGAATTTCATAGCAGAAAAGCTGATATGTTGGAAGCAATAGCTATTGGTGTTGATGATGGAAAGACAAAAACTTCTGGTGAGTGCTTCAAAACCCAAGCCATGGTTTTACTTTTGCATATACCACTAGAGTAATAAAACCACTTGAATTTGCTGAAGTTTCCATCAATACTATATATATAGTTTGAGGTGAGGTTGTATGTTCACATATTTTTAACAAAACATTTGAAAACATCTAAACTTCTATTTTCATAGTAAATAATTCCCTTAAGATAAATTGGTTTCTATTGTATTAACTAACAGCAATGGGAAATGAACTTTTTGGATATGTCACATTTTTATTTATTAGCATATACTAATTATGTATTATAATGTTTCATTTATGACATTTTATACATGTGTGTAATATATTTTGTCACATTCACTACCACCCTGTTACCCTCTTTTGTCCCCCCAGTCGTACTGCTCCCTTTTTCCTCTTCCCAGTTAGTGTTTACCACTGTCATTTGCCCCTCCCACTTCTACTTCCATATGTTTTTTGTTACTTTGTTCAGGTGTGTTTAGTTTTGGTTGAGGGTTGTGTACAAGAACATGGATGAAGGGTTATTTACAGAAGCATGGGCAAGAAAAAAAGATATGTGTCTCCCCACTCCTCAACCCCTGGTAACATTAACTTCTTATAGATCCTAAGGGATGAGAGGGGCCATAGGAGCTCCCCTCTAGTCATCCTTTAATGTCTGTAAATCCTCAGTGGGTGGGTCCTTGTGAACACCTCTTTCCTCTGGAAAAGAGTGTTGGCAAGCTCAGTCTTGTTCAGATGGCCACCGCTTCTGAGCTTGAAAGCTAGCAGCCATACCATGGCCACATTTCACCTCTTCCTCAGGCTCTGCTGTTCTCTTCCTGATGTTTCCTGAGCCTTGGTAGGGTTGATGTAGACAACACATTTAGGACTGAATATCAAATAGTCATTTGTTCTCACTCACTTCTTTGACTAGTTACTGACACCCATTACCAAAAGAGTCTTCTCTAACCAACGTATACAACAACATTAATCTATGGGTGTAAATATAAACGTTTAAAAGACAGTGTGATAGGCATATCATGCCAATTTGGCAAAACTACAGCAGCTTTTGATGGGGTGGTGTTAAGCATTCTAAATGTTAATTAATTGGTCCTGCTTGCTGTCTGTTACTTACATTGATCTGATTGGTTAAATAAAATGTTAAGGCCTGAGATTGGGCAAAGACAGAGAAAGGTGGGACTTCCTGAGATTAGACTAGAAACCCTGCATTTTACACAAAGGATTAGTTCATTCCAGCCAGGAACAGGAAGGAGGAGGACACACACCATGGGTTAGAAAAAAGAACCTCATTCCACATGACCAGGAACATCGGCATAGTGTGGAGAATAGTAGTCCAAGGGGGACGTATGTATATATGGGGTCATATTTGGGTAATAGAATTATGAGCTAGCTTAGGTGGGCCAAGATGGCTCAGTTCAGGCCAAGGCTTGTTAAAATCCACATGTCTGTGTATACTCATTTATAATGGCTGGTTAAGGATTAACAGCCGCCAATCAATTAGCAGTAATTAGCAATAATATAAATACTGTTAAACAATTTAATTAATTATTTCTACAAGCTTTCCTATTAGAACCTGTGAGTTACCTACCCAGGGGGGTTTTGACCTTATTTACATTACCAGAAAAGACTCCCCTCATGTGGATACACCTTTAATCCAGTCAGAAAGTGCTTGGTTACTCCCAAGCAGTCATGTCACTGAACCTTTAGCTTAAATTATTATTTGAACATATTACAGAAATATAAGCCACATGCAGAATTTTACATCTCAAAGCCACATTAAAGAAAATAAAAATGACATAAAATTCAGTTCACAGTGAACTATGTGATGATAAATTCATTGTATGTTGAAAATATTTTGTTGAGATCACATTATATATATGTATATATATGTATACACACATACATATATGTGTATACACACATACACACACACACACACACATACACATATGCACTACTACTGAACACCTTAGCTTAGCAAGACTAAGCACTGTGTTCACTCTGCAGTTACCTTCCTATTTTGGTGACTGACTGGAAGCACTCTGTACAAAATGATTTACTACATACAAGTCCATAGCAAGAATACGTCAATAGTATGGTTCCTACTGAAGGTATTACTTTGGCAATAAAGTTTATAAAACTCCTGTTGAACTATCATGAGTCTAAATCCCATCTTCTAATAGTTTAAACCCAGTGTCTACTACACTATTTTAATACATTGTTAGTATTAAAGGGAATTTTTCCATAGCATAGTGGTTATTATGTTCACCTCACAAGAACTATTAATTGAAATATTTTGTATTCCTTGTATAGTCTTCCAAATTCATTATATATTTTATTTTTTATAACACATTTCAGTCAGATAAGCCACAGTTCAAATGCTCAGTAGCCTTGTATTAATGGCCACCCTATTGCTAATTATATTTTTGAATACTAAAAGCTTTGTATACATGGTTTCTTCTGGACCCAAATGATCGTTCTTTTTTTTTTTTCAAGACAGAATTTCTCTGTGTGTATTCTTGGCTCTCCTAGACTTGCTTTATAGACCAGGCTGGCCTCAAGCTCAAAGTGATCCACCTGCCTCTGTCTCCCGAGTACCGAGATTAAAGGCATATGCCACCATGTCCATCTCCAAATGAACATTCTTATGTACTTGACACTTACAATGCATATAACTTTCTTAGGACTTGTATAGTTGACTAGCTATGGGGCTAGCCAGTATTAACAATCAAATCTGCCTTTTTCAAGATGGTATGTTTACTTTCCTGGTGAGTTTTTTGTTTGTTTTTGTTTTTTTCCAATTGCTTTTGTATCTCAGTTAAGGTACTAATAGAGTTTATATGGAAATAGTTGCATTCCTATGACTAGACTTTTTTTTTTTTTTTAAGATATGATCTCACAGATCTGGAGAGATGGTCAGTAGTTTAGAGTACATACATATTGCTCTTGGGAGAGAATCCAGCTTCAATTTCCAGTACCCACATGGTAGCTCATCACAGTCTGTAACTCCAGATCCAGGGGATAAATATAGTCTTATTTATATAAGTATACATCTTTGTGAGGCTGGTCGTGAACTCACAGAGATCTACATGCTTCTGCCTCCCAAGTGTTATTATTAAAGCCATGAACTGCTATGCCATACATGTATATAGTTATCTTTAGACAGAAGTTTCAAATTTGGGTATAATTAAATTTCTCATGTTTTTGGAGGGAAGTTTGAAACTCTTTAGCAAAGGGTGACCTGGAACTCATTCGTTAGTTAACCCTGCTCTCCTCAGACTCTTTGCAGACCTCTGCCTCAGCTTTTCAAGTGCTAGCATTATTGCTGTAAGCCACGAAACACAGCGTATCCCTCCATTTTTGTCTTCACTGTGTGTGTTGTTTGTCTTAACTAGATAGAAGGGTTTCTTTAAAGTTCACAAATGTGCATTCTTTTATGATTCTTTAAATATGCTGTTTTATATTTTTATTTCAAAAAATATATTATGGGAATAGAAGTTTTACTGCAAGTATGTCTATGCACTACTTATGTGCCTGATGCCCTTGAAGGCCAAAATTGGGCATCAAATACCCTGGAACTGGAACTACAGATATTTTTAGCTACTACATAGGTGCAGTGAATCAAACCTGGGTCCTCTGGGAGAGTAGCTATGAGGCAACTTTCCAGTCCCTTTATTTTTGTTTTAATAAATAAATAAATTCTTTATTTATTGGGGTACGGGGTGGGAATGGAAGGAAAAGTGGAACTCTGTTTTCACTTTTTCTTATTTATAACAATGTTGTGTTTTTAAGCACTTAGTAGTGACTAAATGACTGAAGTGGTTCTTTCCCTAACACCATGTATTGAGTCTGTTTTCCTTCTCAGAAGGTGTTAGACACACTGGAGTTTGTGTTTCAGGTGATTGTGAGCTGCCCAGTGTGGGCTTTGAGAACTGAACTCGTGTCTTTTTCAAGAGTAGCAAGTGTCCTTTTCTGCTGAGCCATCTTTATTCCCTATAGCAAAGATTTTCACTTTTTTGTTAATTATACAAGTGTCTACTAGAACAGTCATTTAATGCTCCTTTATGTATTTATAGCCTTTTAGTTTAAATAATCAGGCATAATTTAACAAAAGGTAGCTTTTTGGGAAAACATCTAAGGAAATTTAGGAATTAAAAAAATACTTCTATTATAAGAAAATTTTTCTTTAACGTGGTTGTATGATGTTATTGCTAAGACAAAAGTTACCAGGAAATGATGTATTCCTGTGTTATATGTAACAAGCATGCCAGAGTATACTCAAATATTTATTACGTTATTCTTATAGATTCTCCCATCCCCCCTTTTAAAAAAAAATTTGAGACAGGGTTTCTCTGTGTATCTCTGGCTGTCCTGGACTCACTTTGTAGACCAGGCTGGCCTTGAACTCACTGAGATCTGCCTGCCTCTGTCTCCTGAGTCTGGGATTAAAGGCGTGTGCCACCACTCCAGGTCTCTTTCTGTTCTTAAAGGACTGTCTTAAACCTTGATCTCATCTGAGTTGATATTTATCTTTCCTAGAGTGCCCGTTCTATGTATAAACTTAGTACTGTTACATGTCACTTCATCATTTTTTTCTCTGTGTATAAACTTAGTACTAAATTACAAGCCATTTTCATTGTTCTTTTTATTGAATGCGGATCTTATTTAAAAAAAATTTTATAGCTAACTTGTGTTCTTTATGATAGTGAGCTTAGCTATAGATATTGGTTACATGATTGATTTTTTTAATAAGTCTCCCTAAAGACATATTTCCTTGTATTTCATTCAAATAGAATACATATAATGACTTTTCTTTTTTTGTGCCACATACTATGAGAAACCATTAACTACAGAAAAGATGACAAAATATACACAAAGAACTGAATGTCCTGCTATGACAAAGTATGACTAGATAAGTAAGGATCAGGAAAAAAATAGTGATTGTTTTTAAGATTCAGAAAAATGTAATTTGAAGATGATGTTTGGTCCATAAGGGATTTTTAGGATTCTAAATGGAAGAAGAATATTCTAAAAGGAAGAATCATATGTAACTCGCCCAAATAACTTGCTTAATAAAATTCAAGCATTTGTAATCTAGGGCCATTTTCTAGAGATATTGTAACAGTTTATCTTTTTTTGCTTAGCACTTACTATCCTATTATGTATACAAAGTATAATGCTGAAGTTTAATTAAAACATATAGGCAGAATATTTCATTGTTTAGTCAAAATCAAAATTATGTAAAGAATGCTAAAAGGAAAGTCAGATGGAACACATGTTGCAATAGACTTTATATGCTATAATATATATCATCATATAATATATATCATATATATTAGATACATAACATAATAACTATATGATTACAGATAATCCCTGTAGACTGTCAGGAGACACATATATATCATATATATTAGATACATAACATAATAACTATATGATTACAGATAATCCCTGTAGACTGTCAGGAGACACTTTCTTTAGGCGGAAGCAGATTGATTAAGACTGGGCAAGCTCTAATAGTGCATGTAATAAATGGAAAGACAAGAAGTGTATTCCTTCTGCGAGTGTTTTTTTGTGTCCTAGGCTTTTCAGTTGACGAGCTTAAGGATGGTGGCAACTTCAGTTCAATGCAAGGAGTACTATTTTGTGTTAGAGAACGGGTTGTAGGGACAGTGAGAACGTGAGTTAAGGTAGCACTGAGAAGGTAAATTAAACTGAGTTGGTAGGGTTTTTCTATGGAGCATGAGGCTGATGTTAGATATATACACAATGATGATAATGAATCTTTCTTTTTTTTTTTTTTTGGTTTTTCGAGACAGGGTTTCTCTGTGTATCCTTGGCTGTCCTGGACTCACTTTGTAGACCAGGCTGGCCTCGAACTCACAAAGATCCGCCTGCCTCTGCCTCCCAAGTGCTGGGATTAAAGGCGTGCGCCACCACCGCCCGGCTTGATAATGAATCTTTCTAAGTGTTCTAATTCTCTTCTATTGTAGGAATTATTGAAGCCCTCCATAGGTATTATCAGAACACTGCCACAGATGTGAGGTGTGTGTGGCTCTCTACAGTGGTGGATCACTTTCATTCATCTTTTGGGGACAAAGGTTGGGGTTGTGGTTATAGAAATTTCCAGATGCTACTTTCATCATTACTGCAAAATGATGTGTATGGTGACTGTTTGAAAGGTATGTAAAGTACTATTATCATCTGAGTTTATGACATTCAAAAGGTATTAGGAATAAGTGACTTAGAAACTCTTATGACTTCTTCTAGTAGAGTATATGTTACTACATGATATTATTGTTTAGTATATTAGGGCCTGGCCTTATTTAATTTGCTTATATAATTTCAGGTATGCAAGTTCCTTGTATTCCAAAAATTCAGGCCCTGATTGAAGATGCATGGAATGAAGGTTTTGATCCTCAGGGGGCCTCTCAACTTAATAACAGATTACAGGGAACTAAGGCCTGGATTGGAGCATGTGAGATTTATACACTTCTGACTTCACTGAGAGTAAAGTATGTACCTGCAAACTCCAGTTAATATTATTGTATTCATTTAAAGATTATCAGCATTAATTTAGTATGACTAAAGTTAGCAACTTCCTTAGCTATTTTTTCATGCTGTGATAAAATACACTGACAAAAGCAACTTAAGTGAGAAGGGGTTTGTTTTGATTCATAGTTTCAGAGGATGCTATCCTCCAAGGTGGGGAGACAAGGAAGGCATAGTGGCAGAAAGCAGGAGACTTGTCATACTGCACCAGCAGTCAGGAAGCAGAGAATCTGTGAAAAATGGGAACCTGCTATAAAGGGATCCCTACCTCTAGGGAACCTCTTCCTCCAGCGAGGCTCCTCTTTCTACCGTTTCCATAGACATCCCAAATAGCACTACCAGCTGGCCAAGTCTAACATGTCAGCCTATGAAGGACATTTCACATTCAGACTATGGTAGAAACCATAACAGTTTCAACTATTTTGGAGATTTCATTACCATGGGACATAAGGATGATCTGTTTAGGCTGAAATTTAAAATAATTAAGATACTAAATATAACCAAGATGCTTTTAGTTGTAATTTAAAATACTTTTTGAGTAACATAGAAATGAGCCTACTTCAACAGTCTCATTTATTGAAGATGATTCCATTTGAAGGAACTATATACTACCATAGTCTGGGGCCAAACAAGAGATACGTGGATGTAGAAATGGGAATTCCCACACATTTTCCTATGCGCTTCACCAGTATTGTCTATAATTGGAATTGAAGACAATTGAACATATTCAGAACATATTTTACATTTATTTTTTTTGTTTATTTATTGGATGAAAGTATTTAGAATATTTTTATATAAAGAAATGACTACTACCAGAGATTAAAATCAGAATTCAGCTTCTTTTCTTTTAAATAAAGATATATGAAAAGTTAGTGATTGACTTTTTAATCTATTTCTGTATTTATACTGTTATAAATTATCTGAGTAGGAAAATCTTTCAAGAAGTCAGTTTTCTTTAAAACTTTAAAAAATATTATGCTATTTTAAAATTATGTGTATAGATGCATGTGTGTGTATATGTATATATGTGTGTAAGTGCCCTGGATCTCCTGGAACTGAACTTAACCATCCAATTGTGACTAAATGTGGTTCTTCTCCAAGAGTAGCGTGTGCTTTTAACCACTGAGTTATTTCCTCAAAGCCCCTCATTTATATTACTGTGTGTGTGTATCTGAGTGTAGGTCAGAAGACACATCTATGGAGTTGGTGTCTCTTTCCACCTTGATGTGGGTCCCAGGAGTTGCACTCTGGTTGTCAGACCTGCACAGCACACACTTTGACCCCTGAGCTCCTCGCCATCACAGGGTCAGTTTCTAGCTATCAGCAGGGCGAGAAGTGCTAGACTGAAGTGGTAATGTCCCAAGTTATGGCATATGAGCTTTAAAAGTCAAGCATGGTCCTTATTTGCTGTTCAGGGAGACTTTATGTTAGGAATTCTTAGAACCTTTACCTCTTTCATCAGTCTGAGTATGAATAATTTGAATTACTATGGTGATTTGAACAATTGTTTCCCCCACAAAATGATTTCTAAATAAAGAGTAAAAATTTGTTTTGACTTTTTTCCTTCATAGGGAAGTAATAGATATATACATTTGTTCTAGATTAAGGTTTTTTTTTTGGTAGAATAATTACATTTATGCAGAAATTTGTAAAATATTCTCTAAATTATCTGCTTTGTCAATTGCTTAGATGCCGCATTGTTGATTTTCACAAGTCAACTGGTCCTGCGGGTACACACCCTCGCTTATTTGAATGGATATTGAACTATTATTCTTCAGAGAGGGAAGGGAACCCAAAGGTCGTGTGCACCTCTAAACCTCCTGTCTATCTCCAGCATCAGGGTTAGTAGATCACACACGACTGTTGTTTTCAAGATGGCAGCCTGACTCTGGCTTAAGGACAGGTTATGTATCTAGGGGTGTGAGTTGTGACTGATTGTCAGAGCGACTTTCATTGTGGTATGTTCTTGTTCTTGGGTATAACTCAGCATCTTGAGGCCTTTGCACTTGTGATCTTTTTCTGGTTCCCTGCTCTAATTATTCATCCCTTGTCCTCTTCCCTTACTCACTTGTCACTTATGTTAAGCCTTTCCACATCTCACTTACTTAAAAGTGAAAGTGTGTGTGTGTGTTCTAAATACAGAAGCCCACACAGAGAATACAAATGTACATATAGTAATAGTAATACTGGTGAATGGATGTGACATATTAACTTATTTATACTTTGAATAGGTCATAGTCGAACAATTGTTGGAATTGAAGAGAAAAAAAAACAGAACATTATGTTTACTAATATTTGATCCTGGATGTCCTTCTCGAGAAATGCAAAAACTGTTAAAGCAAGATATAGAGGCTGGTAGTCTCAGACAGCTACGGAAATCTGTGGGAAATCTAAAACATAAGCAATACCAGATAGTAGCAGTAGAGGGTACTCTTTCATCAGAGGAGAAAGTTGTAAGTATCTCAATAGTGAGTGAAGTAGTTTAAAAATTTTAATTGAAATTTGTGTTGTCTCTTTTTATCTCTTCTGTTTCATGAAATGACATATCTATAAAAAACAAATAGCCGGGCAGTGGTGGCGCATGCCTTTAATCCCAGCACTTGGGAGGCAGAGGCAGGCGGATCTTTGTGAGTTCGAGGCCAGCCTGGTCTACAAATTGAGTCCAGGACAGCCAGGGCTACACAGAGAAACCCTGTCTCGAAAAACCAAAAAACAAAACCAAATATATTTGTTTTTAATGTCACTGAATCTCAGGAATGAGTACTTTTAAATTTAGGTGGTACCTAAATGTCTTTCAGTTGTTTAACTCATCTTCATAAAAATATTTAAATTATAATTTTTGATGTCAAATGAGTGATGAATAACAATAACATGGTTATAAAAACAAGCCACAACCTAACTCATGTGGCTTATTGTTTATTAAAATGTGTTTCTGAAGCTGTATTTTACGGTCTTAGGCATTTCTAGGCGTGGTGTGCTGTGATGTTGCTTAAACTCATAACCTCAGTGGAGGTGTCTATTGCCTGATCACTAGAGGATCTAATGTCTAGATCCCATGGAGCTGGAGATTCAGGTTGTTAGGAGTTGCTGGCTGTGCGTGCCGGGAAATTCATTTGGGCTTTCTGCAAGAGCACTATGCCCTCATAACCACTGAGCACATTCTCCAGCCCAAGATCTGGAAATTTTATGAGAAAATAAAAGAGTACTTATCTGAGTACCTGGTATTTGCTTCCCTCTAAAGATGGGACAGAATACTCAAGAGGGAGATAAGAAGTAACAGAATGGAGAAAAAAGAACTGATATTTTATATGGGAGCTACCTATAGCATCTTAACTTGAAATAGAAAGACAAAGATTGTTTACTAGGTTATTTGATTTAATTACACTTTAAAAGACTTCTTTGGAAATATCTTTAATCCCCAGTTGCCATCTTTTTAAATCTTATTACTAATTTGGCCAGGTAAATTAGTGTGCATTTTAATTATTCTTAAGTTTTCTGATGCTTGCTTACCAATGCACGGTAACTCCTGAGAATATAGTGGTGATCAAGAGTTGTCATGGGCTTTGGGTGAACAACATGGCTTTTATGTTTCCAGTTTTGGAAAGTGGTTCACTATTATTGTTAAAATACTAAACATGTTTTTTCTGAACTTGCTTTTGACATTGTTCCTTTGAGGTGGGAGAGTGTTAGACAGTAGCTGTGCCTTTAAGAGTTACAAGCATCTTGAGTACTTTACGTGTACACAACGTCACTGTAAGCTGGATAGATATTGTTCCCGTGTTACAAATGAGGATGCTTATACTGAGTAGCAAAGTCAGACCTGCAGTTTAGGTACTTTCATCCAGAGCTTTGCCCTCTGTTGCCTCTTGAAGGAACCTAGGTATCTCTCCAGCCCTAGTTCTGACATTTCTTAGTAAGTTTTACTAAATTATTTTTCTTTTCTTTTTAATAGTTTCGTACATGTATATAATGCATTCTGATTAGTCTCACCACCTCTTCCCTTTTCTTTTCTACTTCTCTCCTACCTGTATCAACCCAATCTTAGTTATGATTTTTTTTTTCTCAAAAGAATTTTTTTCTTTTAAGACAGATCTTACATCCCTGACTAACCTGGAACTCATTATATAGACCAAGCTGATCTCAAAAATCACAAATATCGGCCTGCCTCTGCTTCCCAAGTGCTGAGATTAAAGGTGTGGACCACTATGTCCTGCCTTGTTAAATTTTTAAAATTATATTAATTTTATTATTATTTTAAAATTTTAGTGTGTGTGTGTGTGTGTGTGTGTGTGTGTGTGTGTCAGAGGACAGTATTCAGGAGTTGTTTCCTTTTACCATATGAGTCCCAGGTCTTAAACTCAGTTCATCTGGCTTGGCAGGAAGTGCTTTTACCTACTGAGCCAATCCACTTGGCCGGTTATGATATTTTAATATTCATGCACCTTATGATATTTTAATATCCATGTACCTACTGCTCACAAAGAATAGTTGGCATTCAAAACTTCTTTTATTTTTGAAATTGTCTTATGAATGCCATGGAATATATTGAGTTAACTGTTTATTACTTGCTAGTTGAAGGAATATATGTTTTAAGTTAAAAAATAAATACTCATGTACATAATAGCCATTAGCCATATCCTCAATTAATAAAAGATCTTATTTTTATATTTGTGTGTGTGCCTGCATGCATACCACATGAGTGTGGTTGACTTTTGAAGCCAAAGGTGGCACCAGAGCCCCTATAGGTAGAGTTATAGGTGACTATGAGCTGCCCAGTGTGGGCGTGGGGACGGAGTTTGCATCTCTTATAAGAACAGCATTCTTAGCTGTGCAGCTAAGTATCTCTACTACTCTATTTCCACTTGATTTTTTTTTTTTTAACTTTTGAGACAAAGTTTCATGTGGCCCAGGCTGGTCTTGCAACTCTGCATAGCCTAGGTTAGCTGTGAACTCCTCCTGGTCTTACTTACCTCAACCTCCTGAGGACTGAATTATTGGTATATAATGCCATGTCCAGCTTCTTTTCACACATTGGTGTGGTTGTTAATTTACCTTACTACAATCTTAGTTTTTCATTATGTTAGCCCAGTACTCTGAACTTGTTTTAACCTAGTTTAATATGCTTTAGTTTATAACCCAAATTTTAGGAACAACACAAACAAAAATTTCCTTTTTTCTTTTAATATTTTGTTAGTTCTGCGTGAATTTTATATATGTATAGAATGTATTTTGATCATGTTTTTCTCTATTTCCCTAGCTCTTCCCAGATTCACCCATCTCACCCCCATCATGTCCTTTTTCTTTTTCTTTTCTTTCTTTTTTTTTTCAAATAATCCATGGAGTCCAGTTTCTACTCATATACTTCTGGGTGTGAGATCAGCCACTACAGCAGGGTCAACCTACCAGGGGCCACACCCTTAAGGATTGAGACAGGGTCTCACTCTAGCTCTGGCTGTCCTGGAACTCACTATGTAGACAAGGCTGTACTTGAACTCACAGAGGTCTACCTGCCTCTGCCTCCCCAGTTGGTGGGATTAAATGATTTTTTAAGAGACATGTCTAGGGTGCTAATGAGATAGCTAAATTTTTCAAAGGGTTTTTGCTCATAGCTCTCTGTCTTTCTTTTGGCTTCTTTGGTCCCCTTGTATCTTGTATACCTCTTTCCACCCCCACCCCTATATATTTTTCTTTTTGAGCCAGCATTTTTACAATTGACACAGTTCACTGGCACATAACATTTGTTTCATTCTATTTTGTCTTTATCTATGACTTGAATTATGTATTACTCACTTTTTAAGTTTTAGGTCATAATTTTCCACTAGGAATTTACATTGTTATCTTGAAAAAAACCTAGGTTTTATTTCCACATTAAAATTAGATACAGGGTTGACAAGATGGATCAGCAGTCAGGGGTACTTGTTGCCAAACTCGACAAACTTGACCCTCATGATCCACGTGATATAAAGAGAAATGACTTCTACAGTTATGCTCTAAACTCTATGTGTGTGCTATGGTATATTTATGCCCAAACACAGACACACACACACACACACACACACACACACACAGGTGCACACAGATAAAACAATAAATGTAACTAAATTTTTTAATGTGATAGCACAGTATAATTTAAATTTCTAGATTATAATCAAAGCCTTTTTCTTCTCAATTTGTTTTCAAGGCCAGGAAACAAGCTTCTCAAGTGTTTACAGCAGAGAAGATTCCGTGAATCAAATATTTCTGTAATTTTGTAATTATTCTTTTTTCTGATATTGAACTCAGATACAGTTGAAGAATTTTATTTTACTTAAGTCCTCAATATATTATTTATGTTATAAATGCCTGATAAGTTGTACTTATTAGAATTTCATTGTCTAGTACTTAGTTAAATAAAAACCTTGTTTGCATTGTGGATTTGGATTTCTTGTCCATATCTCAGAAACTTGTTTTATTGTTATAAGCTAATGGGAATTATTTGTGTGAGTTACTCATGTTTAATTTTAAAATAGTTGTTTGAGACAAGTGCTTTTTCTTTCTTTTTTTTTTTGAGACAGGGTTTCTCTAACAGCCCTGGCTGTCCTGGACTCTCTTTGTAGACCAGGCTGGCCTCAAACTTGCAGAGATCTGCCTGCCTCTGCCTCCCAAGTGCTGGTATTAAAGGCGTGAGCCACCACACCCAGTGACAAGTACTATTTTTAACTTCTTATTCTTTGTGAGTTTCACATCATGCACCCCAGTACCGCTCATCTCCATATCCCTTTGTATCTACCCTACGCCCTTGCAACCTTCCCCCCCCCAATTAAAACACACACACACACACACCCAAACCCAAACAATAACAACAAAAAACACACATAGACAACATCTCATCGTGAAAGCTGTAGTGTGCCACAGTGTGTCCCACATTATCTCCTCTGTCCACACATCTTCACTTGCAAGTGTTCTTTGCAGTGAGCAATGATCTGGTCCAAGATCTCTGGCTTCTGTGATATCGTCAATGTTGGATCCTCATCAGGACTCCCTGGTTATCCTGTTGTTGACCTGTATCATGGAGATCCTGCAGCTTTGGAACAGCAGGACTGGCCCATTGACACATCTCAACTGTTTGGAGATGATATTGATTTTGGGGTTGGTCATTTCAGAGCCCTGGATCTGGTTCTGGGTGGTAGCAGAGCTGGTCAGCCCACCCTTATCCACACCACCAGTGTAAGCTCTCCAGCACTGCTCCGGTTAGCCCACCCAATGCTGCCATCAACAGGAGGCTGGGTTAACCCTCCTACTCTCAGGCCCTCTGGGCTGGCTTGTCGCGTCGACCTCGACCAGCAAGAACGACGCAACTCGCAAAAGCTTTTCTCAAGCAGTTTATTCAGGTCCCTTGAAAACAGTCTTCCGAATAATCCGGGCAGACCCAACCCACAGGATAAATACTATATGAACAGCCAATCAAGTAAAGCCACATGGTGCTATCTTAGAGGCCCACGTATGCGGAAGCAAGCCAGATCAGCAATCTTAACCAAATATGGAGTTGTTTACCACTGAGAGCGCTCACCATCGGGCTGGTGGAAGGCGGAAACCGGCGCCATCTTTAGGGCGCGGCACATCGCAGCTCTCTACAGTTCCTCCTTTTCTGTTTTTAAAAATGTTGGTAGAAGTGCCTGGAAAGGCTTCGTAATCCCCATATCTGGGGATCTCACAGCGGGCCTGAGCCTGTAGGAGGGCGGTGCTCAAACTCTTACCCGTCTCTGGGTCAGCCTCCCCACTCGGGGCTGCCCTGTCTTAGGCGGCCGAGACTTATCCGTCCATTCCGTCATTGACTTGCCAGACCCTACTATCTGTGGAATGAATACCTCAGTGGGCAGGGACTATGCTCAGTGAAGATTTAAGGCTTCATGGCAGCGAGCCATGTCTGAGGGGACTGGCCCGCCTCAATGGCGACAAGGGCCTGTATAATCATGGCTGCATTACGCTTCTGTGTGGCTCTCATCTTGTAGATGAACCATAGGCAAACCAGAGAGGCTAGTATCATCAGTATCGCCAAAGAGCCTACACCTGCCCACTCCTTAAGATGATCCATAGCCGTCTGTATCCAGGAAGTCAAACCAGTAGCCAGGCTCAGATCCACCTGAGTGGAGTTGATGTGGACGATTGTCGCTCTCAGCTCTCTCATCTTATTTTCAAAATCAGCCGACCAATACTGTAAGAGGAGCTCTGACAATTGCTTAGACAGATTAGCAGCCTTTGTTAAATTTTGATACCTCACCGAAGTAACACACAAACCCTGCATTTTCCACTCACACGCCAACTGTGCTAGTTGCCAAAGAGAATCAATCTGTTCTTGTATTAAATTTATGCGTTGATTAACTATCATAAGGCCTCCTTTGAGATGAGAATTCATAGAGGTCTGAGTATCCAATGCCTGTGCTACATTGGCTGAGATGTCATTCAGGGCATTGGCAGTCTGTATAGAACTAGACAAGGCAATAGCTGAGGCAGTAGCCCCCACAGCAGCAACAGTGATGGCAGTAACAATAGCTGCAGTGATGCCAAAATCTCTTTTAAGCCTGAATAGCATCATGGTATTAGGGGCCTCTACAGGAACTGGTACATATTGAGGCATTCTAGTCACCACAGCCACAGGAAAGGCTGTGGCATTCCAGCACAGGGCATAAAAGCATGTGTCCAGAGTGCATACTAACTTTTCTTCACCCAAGGATGCACTCCCATTACTTAAAATCCACAGAAAAGGAGGCCAGAGACATACTGGCGAGGCTGAAAAGGTCTTGTTCCTGGACAAAAGAAATGTCACATTCCCCCAGCCACTGTCACCACTAGAATCTCCGACCCCCATAGAATAGTTCCCCAAAGAAAAATTGCCCTTTTGATAAGATCCTCCTCCAAGCATAATGACAGGTCCCAAGTCCATGCAACTTCCATTTACCCCACACAAAAGCCACAAATCAAAAGTAACAGTCTGTTGTATACCCAATGTAGTCTGATCTCTATCCATAGTAGATAAATTGAGCAATCCTGAACAATTTTCATTTACTACATGACTAATTGAGGGACTAAAGGAAAAATATCTACCCTGAACCCAAACTGCTCTGCGCCCCTGACATCCAGTCCATGGAAAAGGTCTTTCCTCTCCTGCGTATCCTCTACAAAAAAGTGCGCAGCGTGGCTGTCTGGGGTGGGGGTGGGGGGTCCTGGTTAGAGACTCATGTGGGCCACCATCCTTCAAGGCGAGAACCATTAACTGAGATATTAAAACCATATGCGTCGTTCCAAGGAGGAATCTTTGATACAAAGTCCACCGACTGCCAAGACAATTTAATGCACTCTATATCATCTGACCTATTGAAGCTCATTAAAAGGCACAGGCTACCCTTCAAGCTGACATTTTTATTTCCCTCTATAGGGCTTTTCTGAT
This sequence comes from Lophiomys imhausi, assembly GCA_907164525.1. NCBI lineage: Eukaryota > Metazoa > Chordata > Mammalia > Rodentia > Muridae > Lophiomys > Lophiomys imhausi. The sequence continues at coordinate 2,348,346 of CAJQZJ010004824.1, forward strand.
CATCAAAGGGAAGGTAGGGTAAGCCTAAGCTTCTATTACTGCTAAATAAGCATGGAAACACAGTTGCATCATGTCTGACAGGCATCGGCTTTGGGAATATCGACAGGATCCCCCATCTCGGCTCGGTCATTCCTGACATACTCACTGCTACTATCACCAGGATCCCTAGGAAGGTCTTCATGACGAATCTTCCTCACAAGGCGTTCAGGCACCCACACTGGATCTTGTTGATCCTGAGGAAAAACACAAACAGATCCTCTCACCCATGTTAGCATGGGTTCAGGCCCTCGCCAAGAGCCTGTCAAAATATCCTTCCACTTCACCATGCCTTTAGGTGGACCATGGGAATCCTAATGTCTGTCCGCTGCTGAGCGGCCTTGAGCATCCAAATTTTAAAAATTTAAAGTAAATAAGGCTAAAGACATTCTCTCCTTGGGGGTACGGCCTTGGCCTATTCCCCCTTTCTGTTTTTGCAAACATTCTTTCAAGGTGCGATGAGTACGCTCCACAATTCCTTGTCCTTGAGGATTATATGGTAATCCGTGAATAAGCTGTACCTCCATCTTGTTGCAGAAGGAGACAAAGGACTGAGCCGTCCATTGTCCGTTTTCAGCTGCTGTGGTTTTCCCCATGCAGCCCAGGCTTCTAAGCAATGCCCTATGACATTGCGAGCCTTTTCTCCACTCATAGGTGTAGCATGTATGATACCTGAGCAGGTATCCACAGATACATGAATATATTTTAAGGTTCCAAACTCTGAAATGTGGGTAACGTCCATTTGCCAGATTTTGAGTGGCATCAACCCTCTAGGGTTCACTCCCACACTGGGAGGATGATGATGAATCACACACTGAGGACAGTCCAAAACCACCTGTCTAGCATCTGCTCTAGACAAACGGAATTTCTGCTGTAGAGTTCTTGCATTTACATGAAATAATTGGTGAAACTGTCTGGCTTGGTCCAGGAATGAGCTCCAAAAAATTCATTCCATCCTAGTCCATTGATCAACTTTATCATTACCCTCACTTAATGGTCCAGGTAATCCTGTATGTGCTCTGATATTTTGAATATAAAAACACCTTTTTCTTTTCCAGATTAAAACTTGTAACTCTTGTAATAAGGCACATACAGTACTACTATTCTTTTTTTTTTATTCTATTTTCTGTTTTATATCTATACAGTGTTCTGCCTGCAGGTATGCCTGCAGGCCAGAAGAGGGCATCAAATTTCATTATAGATGGTTGTGAGCCACCATGTGGTTGCTGGGAATTGAACTCAGGACCTCTGGAAGAGCAGTCAGTGCTCTTAACCTCTGAGCCATCTCTCCAACCCCAGTACTACTATTCTAATAGGACCTGCTAATTCTAATACTTTCACTGCGTTGACCACATAGACTGAATCTGAGATCAAATTGAATGCAAATTGACATCTGTTAAACACCTCAATTACTATTTTCAACTCTACTATTTGGGGGGAGCCCGGTTGAAATTGACATAGCACAGGCTCTTGTCTTTCTATCAAATAGGCTCCGCAGCCTGTCTTTGAGCCATCAGTAAACACATTTGGTGACCCTTGAAGTGGTACTGCTGAAGTAACCTTAGGGAATATCACTGGGTGCTCCTTAAAAAATGATAGCAATGGATGCTTAGGATAATGGTTATCAATCACTCCTTCAAAGCTACATTGCAATATTGCCCAATCATCTACAGTGCCACACAAAATCTTAATTTGATGACTGGAATAGGGCACTATTATACTGGCAGGAGAAACTCCAAAAGACTGCAAACATTGTTGGATACCATTCAAGCTGCAAACTGCAGTGGGATAATGTTCTATGGATCTTTTTTGGAGAAATCTTCGAATAAGTCCATAATAGTGGTCCATCCTGCCATAACAATCCTGTAGGTTGACCATAGGTGGCAAATATGCACAATGCAATGGGCTGTCCTTCCTGCCATCTCTTTAGGAAGGCACTCTGTAACCTTTCTTCCACTTTACATAAAGCTTTTCTTGCGTCTTCTGTTAATTGCCTAGGAGAATTAAGTGCTGAATCACCTTTCAAAATATCATATAGGGGTCTTATTTCATAATTTGGTAGTTTCAAATAGCCTCTTACCCAATTGATATCTCTTAACAACCTTTGAAAATCATTTAGAGTCTTTAAATTATCTTTTTTTATCTAAATCTTTTGAGGTATTATTTTTTTAGGTCCAATCTTTGCTCCTAAATAATTAACCATATTTTTCTTTTGAACCTTATCAGGAGCAATAAACAACCTTTTTTTTTTTTAATAATTGAACTAATTCTTCATAGGCCTGATCTAACATTTGCTCACTCTTAGCTGCCAGTAAGATATCATCCATATAATGAACACATCTCAAATCTGGAAAATTCTTTCTCAAGGGAGCAATGGCTTCCCCCCCCATACAGTTGGCACATAGTGGGGCTGTTCGCCATGCCCTGAGGTAACACTACCCATTCAAACCACTGATCAGGTTCTTCATGGTTACAGGATGGAACAGTAAATGCAAATCTCTCACTATCTTTGGCACACAAAGGGATGAAGAAAGAACAATCCCTTATATCTATAACTATTATGGGCCATGAGGCTGGCAAAGATGATAAAAGCAGCAAGCCGCGTTGCACTGGGCCCATGATCTGCATTTGTTGATTTATGGCACGCAGGTCATGCAACAATCTCCATTTTCCAGATTTCTTTTTAATGACAAAGATAGGTGTATTCCAGGGAGATACAGATGGCTTTATATGCTTTAAAGACATCTGTTCATCCACCAACTCTTTGGCTGCATTCAATTTTACAGAGGAAAGTGGCCACTGAGGAACCCATACTGGGTCCTCCATCTTCCAAGTTATGGGAATGCCCTCAGTGGCCCCTAGGAAAAACCCAGGCCCTGTCTCTTTTGTCTTTGTTGCATATATATGGGACTCTTTCGCCCCATAAATATTTTCCTATTCCAAAGCCTGGAGCATATCCCATATCTTGTATCATATGTTGGGCTGAATCAGAGTAGTCATTACTCAATTTAAATCCCATATCCTTTAAAAGGTCTCTTCCCCAAAGGGAGATAGGGAGCTCAAGTACATATGGCTGCATTTCTCCTGAGTGGCCTTCTTGGTCCTGCCACTTTAATAACCTTGCACTCATATCTGGAGTCTTAGCATAACCCAGGCCTTGAAGTGTTTGAGAAGAGGCTTGTACGGGCCAACCTGAAGGCCAGTCTTTCTTTGCTATGATACTCCTATCAGCCCCAGTATCCAAAAGGCCCAGGATCCTTTTACCATCAACTTTTAACTCCAAGATGGGGCGTTGGTCCAAATCCAAGGAGAGAAAAGTCAAATCCGTGCCCGTGGACCCAAAACCATCTTTTCCTCTCTCGATCCCTTGCCGCATAGTGATCATGTAAGCTCGGCAAAATGACCAACTGAGCAATTCTATCTCCAGGAGAGATAGCTGTTATACCACGGGGGGAGGCTACCATGATCTTAACCACTCCTGTATAATCTGGATCTATAACCCCAGGATGGACAATAAGTCCTCTCAAGGCTGATGATGACCTCCCTAACACAACTGTACCAGGTTCAAGGGGTCCTTTAAAATCTGTTTCAATTAACTGGACCCCCATTTGGAGCGTTAATTCGAGTCTGGTGGTGGAGCAGAGGTCCAATCCTGCTGAGCCTGCAGTGGCTCTCCGCGGTCTCTCAGATGGCAGAGGGTTGGCCATCTCTCTTGATTCTGTTCTTTGTCCTGATTCTCTACTGCCCCATATATTTGTGGGCCCTGGGGTCGTGGGCCCCGCTGTCCATTTTTTGGACGAGCGCCACCATAACCTTGAGTCAAAGGCTGGCCATGGATGTCTGTCACTGAATGGCATTCATTTGCCCAATGGTTCCCTTTTTTACATTTTGGGCATAACCTTGGCTGCCTGGGGCGTTGTGCACTTCCTGTACTTTCTGTACTCCTTCCCTCGGGGCATTGTCTTTTAAAGTGTCCCATCTTGCCGCACTTAAAACAACCTCCTGGACTTCCTCCACCTTTTCTGGTCAACTGTACTACCGCGGCAGCAAGACCAGAATTAGTTAACGGCCCTCCAAGTTCTCTACACACTTTCATCCAGGCTTCTAGCCCTTTGTTCTTGTAAGGGGTGATAGCGGCTCTACACTCTTTGGTGCATTGCTCATAGACCAACTGTTTTATTAGTGGCATAGCAGCATCCGGATCACCAAAAATCTTCCCTGCCACTTCCACCAATCGTGCCACAAAGTATGAAAAGGGCTCCATGGGGCCCTGTAGAATCTTAGTTAAGTTTCCACTCACTTTTCCTTTGTTCAGAAGGGATTTCCAAGCCTTGATAGCTGTCTGGTTTATTTGTTCATAAACCTGATTGGGATATCCTGTCTGCTGTTTGGCAAATCTCCCCTGCCCAAGCAGCATATCTCTATCCCAGGCTGGATTTCCATTTCTCTGATTAATGGCTGCTTGCTCAGTGGCATACTCAATCAAGAAAGCTTTCCAGTCTAAGTATTGCCCTGGACTTAAGCAGGCGCGGGCCAGGCCACTCCAATCACTCGGAGTCATACAATGTCTGCTTAATGCTTCTACTTGAGCCAATGTAAAAGAAGCGGTAATGCCATAGGTACGAACCGACTCTGCAAGGGATTTAATTACTTTAAAATCAAGCGGTTCCTCATACCTGTTCCCTTGTGGGTCTTGTTATACCGCATAAGCAAACTGTAATTCTGTTCTTACTTGTGTCCACACCCCCGGGCAGAAAGATCTCCCTACTTTCAGGGACTGAACAGGCTGATCTATCTGAACGGCTTCTGGGTATGGAGGGGGAGTTGAAGGCGCCTCGGCAACGGCTTCACTTACACCGACTGCCGCCAACGTGTCTTTCTTTTTTACCTTTTTTTTCCCCTTTTTCTAATAGCAGTCCTCTCCAACTGTTTTATTAGAGCATGTAGCTCCCCTTTAGAGTCCGTGCCCTCTGAGTCCTCAAAATCTCTAAAATCTCTAAGATCGGGATAGAGAGGGACCTTCTTTTTGCTTCCCTTTTCACTGTCTGCCTGCTCAGATCTTTCGCCTTTTTTGCTTCCCTTTTCACTGTCTGCCTGCTCAGATCTTTCCCCTTGCAGCAGTTCCAAGGCTGATTCTCCCTCCTGGATTGCTTTACAGCATCTCTGATCTTCTAAACAACTCCTCACCATCTTCCAAACCGGTCTTACTCCATGCTTCAGAGTACCTTGCTCCCAAGCCAAGTCCCTGCCTAATTTGTCCCAGCAGGATACCGTAAGATTCCCAGACACCGCAAACCACGGAGCCACGGAGTCGCATTCATTCAAAAATCTCTCTAGGGTTGACTTCTTAAGTTTCAAATTCCTAGCTAAAAGTAGCTCCTGAAGAGCCAGAAAAATTGGATGTGACTGAGACGATCCCATGATTAAAAATTTACTTTCAGTTCACAGTTTCCCTTGAAACTTTACCTTTAGTTCACAACTTCCCGCGAAACTTTACCTTTAGTTCGCAACTTCCCACGAAACTTTACCTTTAGTTCGCAATTTCCGCGAAACTTTACCTTTAGTTCGCAATTTCCGTGAAACTTTACCTTTAGTTCGCAATTTCCGCAAAACTTTATTGTCCCAATTTATCCCGGGAACTTACCAGTGCACTGCCCCTGACTGCAGGAGTTCTGAGTCTTTTCTGGTTCCCCATACGGGCCACCACTTGTCGAGTCGACCTCGACCAGCAAGAACGATGCAACTCGCAAAAGCTCTTCTCAAGCAGTTTATTCAGGTCCCTTGAAAACAGTCTTCCGAATAATCCGGGCAGACCCAACCCACAGGCTAAATACTGTATAGACAGCCAATCAAGTAAAGCCACGTAGTGCTATCTTAGAGGCCCACGTATGCAGAAGCAAGCCATATCAGCGGTCTTAACCAAATATGGAGTTGTTTACCACTGAGAGCGCTCACCATCGGGCTGGTGGAAGGCCGAAACCGGCGCCATATTTAGGGCATGGCACGTCGCAGCTCTCTACACTGGCTCACCCATTCCTTTGTCATCAGGGCCAGCTCTAGTGTTTCCCAGGCCAGGTGCAGGGCCTGCTCTCCCGAGTGCTATAGCCAGTGAGGGAGCGGGCAGGGCTAGCTCTCCTGCTCTCCTGCTCTTGGGGCCAGCTCTCTTGACTACTGTAGGTGGCAAGGGAGGAAGGCATTACACACTAATGCCACCTCGTGGCTGATGAGTGGTGGGACCAGTTCTCCCTCAGTCTCATCCTCAAGGCTGGCTCACCCATACCGCGTCAACCAGAGCCAGCACTACTGTGCTGCCCAGGAGAGGTGCAGGACCTACTCTACCAAGTGCTGCAGCCGTCAAGGGAGGAGCAGGGACTGCCCATGTGTTCTCATGACCCCAGGACCAGCTCTTCCAACTGCTATAGGTGATGGAGGAGAAGGCATCACTGTTGCACCCATGCAACCTCACAGCAGACAAATGCCAGGGTCAGGTCTCCCATGCTCTTGCCCTCGGGACTGGCTCATCCATGCCCCCACTGCCAGGGTCGGCTCTGGTTTGCTGTTCAGGAGAGGTGCAGGGCCTGCTCTCCTGGGTGTTGAAGCTGGTGAGGGGCGGTGCTAGCTCTACGGGGGTCAAGGGGGAGGTAGTATCACTTCTGCATTTGTGCCACGGCAGGGCAGGTGAGTGGCAGGGTCAGCTCTCGCACGCCCACACCCTGGAGGCCAGTCACCCACATGCCAGCCATCAGGACCAGCTCCACTGTGCTGCCTGGGCAAGGTTCAGGGTCCACTCTCTGCTAGGAGTGAGAGATGAGGCCAGCTCAACAGAGCGCTGTGAAGGGCCGAGCCAGTTCTGCATAGCCCCTGGACATCCAGGGGATCTCTGGTGGCTGCCCCAACCAGGGACATCTCCATGGTTCGCTAGTGGTAATATGAACCAGGGACATGGACACCAACTCCTGCCACTGCATAACCATGGACTCAGACATACCCCTCAGCAGCAGCTCGGGTTGGGACCTCACCATGAACCCAAGTGGCAGGGCTAGCCACTCACAATAGGCTACTCCTCCCCCACCTTCGAAATGCTCAAGCCACTCCTCTCACATAAGGCAACCCCATACTCACACGTTGTGGTGGCTGCAACTGTAAGACGGCCATACACCTGGCAGACCCTGAGTGACACCCTTCCATCCATACTGCTTGACATGTCGTCTGGCAGATGTCTATGGCCCACCTGTGCCTTGCACTGGAGGGCAGGTCTGTGTGTGGTATGGAAATCTGGAGGTCTTCCTCCTTCCTCACTGTGGTGCCTGGATTTGATTTCATTTTTATAGCATAAGACAGCTTTGGCCATCAAACTGGGCATCAGGCTAGGATAAACGAAGGACTGCCATCTGCTCTGCCTCTGACCAATACAAGAACAACACCAACAAGTGTCTCTTTGCCCATTGCCAGGGGGGTAAGTACTATTATTAGCGCCATGAGGAAGTTGAATCTCTGAGAAATTAGTGATTTGTTCAAGAATATAACTGTTCTCCAAGATGGAGCCACACAGCTGTCTTGCTGTATTAATTGTGTTAATTATGGTTTTATTGCTGTGACAGGTACATGAGCCAATTTAAAGGAGGAAGGATTTATCTTGCTTAGAGGCATTAGTACTTGGTAGACTCACTCTGTAGTGAGACAGAACATCATGGCTGTAGGCTGTGGTGGTGCTAGAGCAGCGTCACTCACTATAGCCAGAAAGAAGAGGGAGGGGCAGGAAGGGACCAGGAACAAGCTATCCCCTCAGGATCACACCCACAGTGACCTGCTTCCTCCAGTGGTTCTCTGATAGTGACATTAGATAATCCATCCACTGACTAGCACAGAGCTCTTTGGGTCCAATTAACTCAATAACTGGATCTACACGTTGAGTCCAAACTTTGAACACATGAGTCATGTATGTGCACTTCTATTACCAGGTAATGAGATTCCCACCTCACTTCTTAATTGTTCCTATTTTATGTAACAGACTCTAAAGTCAAGGGTTCTCTTGTTGAATATGCCCACTAACCTACATCTCTGATGGGTGTCTTCTGCTTTAATGTGCCCCATAGGAAAGAAGTACTAGATTCTGGCCAGATGTCCTTTGTATGCATATATGTAAGAATCTTACTCTACCCCATAAACAAGGGAATTATTATTGAAAGACTCTTAGAAACACAGGATCTGTGGGTAACTTAGAGAAGTGGGTTGGAACCAAATCAATTAGAGGCTACAATTTGGTGTCAATTATTATAGCAGGAACAATCAAGTTAGAAGTTGTAAAATGTGAAAGTTTCAGGTTACAGACTGAGCACATTGGATTGGTACAGAACAGAAATCCTCAGAAGGAAATGAGAGGAAATGGATATTAAGCAATTTAAAAAAGGGTGTTTACTAAAAAGAAAATGTAAGAACCCTATTGAAGACACACTAAGTTCAGTCTTCCAGCAAAGGGAGAACTTTGTACTCTTAAGAACAAGAACTTAGCATTTGGAAGACATTTTCCACCTTTCCTCCTGACTGACAACCAGTTTCTATTTTATATCACTGCTTAGTTGCTTTGTTTCCGTCACCTAGATTATCAGACAGCCTTCCAAACGAGTCTCTCAGTCTTAATTCTCTATAGTTTTCCCTTAGCACAAAGGCTGAGATATTCAAACCTTTATATGTAGTTGTGTGACATAGTTTACTACTTTCTCTTGCTGGTTTGCTAAATCCAGCCTGCAGGAAACGTGTATTGTTGACATGGGCACTGTCATATCAAGGACTAATGGTCTCAGCCTCACTGAAAGGGCAAAGCCTTCCCCGGCGAAGCTCAGAGGAATGGCAAAGCCTTCCTAGAGTTTGAGTGCAAATATTGACAGTGCAGGGAATATCCATTGTAGCTTTCTCACTCTCACACCCTATGTTTGTGGTCTGAAGACTGCTACCCTGCAGAGACTTTGTACCAAGCTTAACCAAAGCTGCCTCCTTGTTCAGGTGTATATAATAACCCTGCCACCATACCTCACTGTATGCAAAAACCTTGCCTCCCTGTGTAACTATGTACAAAAGACACCTTGAGCATCCACGTTGCTGGCATTTCTTCATCAGATAGCCCAGTTTCCCATATCCCAGTTTTTCTGTGTGTCTGTACATTTATCATTTCTTCATCCCCTCACCCCGTCAGACCAATCCCTGGAGCTGTGGCACCAACCTTCCTACACTACCCAGCTTCTGCTGGCCTCTCTACACCTTTCACTGGAAGTTGTGTTCAGCCTAAAGTCCCTTGCCAAAATGCAGTCCATGATGCTGGGAGCCCTTCTCCCAAAGCCGTCCACCTGGTAGCTCTTAAGTATGGAGCAGACACACTTTTTAATTACTCTTCCGAAATGTTAATCAAAAGTGTAGACCAGTGATCTACAATGTTGCCTCCCACGATAATGTAAGTGGAAAGCTGAATTGTTTCCTAAAAGCAACAAAACTGAACCATATTTTTTGTAAGAGTTATTTTCCTTTATGGGTATGTGTGTGCACTTGTATGCAGAGCCTGCTGGATCTGGGGGATGAGCTGCCCAGTGTGAGTTTTGGGGACTGAACTCTAGTCCTCTGCAAGAGTATTAAGTGCTGTTATCCTGAGTCAGTTCTTTGCCCTACAGTTTTTTTTTTTTTTTGAGGCAGAGTTTCACTGTGTAGTCCTGTCCTAAAACTAGCTCTGTAGACCAGAGCTAATTTTATATTTTCTTCTTTATAATCCCTCTTCAATAAAAGCAATATTCAGGAGCAGTGTCTAGGTTTTATTCATGATCTCAGGATGTTTAGTACCTTCAGATTTTAAAATGCTTGGGACTGAAGGGTTGGCTCAGTGGTTAAGATTATTTTTTGCCTTTGCAAGGGGACCTGGGTTCAATTTTGAGCACCGCATGGTGTCTCACAACCATTTGTTACTCCAGTTCCAGAGCACCAACACCCTCTTCTGACCTTGGTGGGTATCATGCATGCACGTGATAATGCACTTAATGGTGCATTCAGGCAAAACACTCATACAGACAAAATAATAAAATAAATTTTAAAATGTCCTTTTTAGTAAATGAGAATATTTTAGGGTGGTAGAGAATGCAAGTGTAAAGTATTTGGACAGTACTACCTCTCATCTCTTTGTAATTCATTTCCCACCAACTAGGATGAGCAAGGACTTAGATGGAGAAGTTGAGGAAAACAAAAGCTCTAAAAATGTGAAAACCTTTATGGAATTGAGAACACTCACCAGGGAAGGGAATGAGTCCACATGCTCAATATTTGCACACAGTACCATTGCCTCCAGCATAAGCAATTACAGATTTAAGAAGACATTCTTTAGTTCTGACAGGCTAAAATGCATGCTTTAGGTTAGTGGTTAGAGGTTTGTTTGTTTTGGGGATTTATGTGTATGATCTCTCTCTCTCTCTCTCTCTCTCTCTCTCTCTTGTGTGTGTGTGTGTGTGTGTGTGTGTGTGTGTGTGTGTGTGTGTGT
>CAJQZJ010004824.1:2361670-2397265 GCA_907164525.1 Lophiomys imhausi
CACACACACACACACACACACACACACACACACACACACACACACACTACATGGAGTGTGTTCTGTGTTGGCCAAAAACTCCTGAGCATGAGTCATTTTAATGGCTAGTCTAAGGTGACAGATCAGCTCTCACTTGTTCAGTTGAGCTTTCTGATACTAATTAGGAAGAAAACAGAAACAATACAAATGGAACTGTATTCTTGTCTCAGCAAGGGATAAAGGAAGTTGTAGTAGTCTCTTGATCTTAATTCTCTTGACAGTGATAGCACAAGTAAAGCATATTTTAAGTAATTTTTACCAAAACACTCAACAAAAATAATGTCTAATTCAGTTGCTTCTTAAACTCTCCATTAGTCCACAAACTTAGTAAGTCAATGTAAAACCATGTCCAATGTAGATAAATGACATAATTAAGATAAAAAGTTACACCTCTGAATTACTCTAACTCTGGATTTCATGCTTTACTGTATTACAGAAGTCATTTTAATAAATCATACATACACTATATACTAACATGCAAAACATGAGTTAGGGCTTAGCTTCACACCCTGTGATAACATAATTTCTAGAGCCTGAATAATTAGAAAAATCATCAGACACTAAGCAAGGTGAACACTTTCAAAGCCAAATGCCTGTGTCCTTTTCACATTTCATTTTCAAAGTGTCCTTTATTTTTATGTATAAGTTTATGATGCAAGCTGAGCAGGCCTAGTCATTCTCGTCTGGGATTTAAATCATAAACCATGTGACTTATGATCTTCAGCTAAACATGTCTCAAAATATGTCTGTTATCTTTCCTTCTTTGATTATGACTTTAAATGGAATATACTTAGGAATGTACTGCCTGCCCTGGATGAATATATGAGTTCTCTGAACAAAACCATCATTCTTCCATCCTTTGATTAGGAGGGTGGGTTTTGATGTTCTGCTTACCTGCTGTGGGTAAATAAATCTTTTTCCACTTTGTGTCCTGGTGGAGCTTGTGTTTGTTTTGCACTCACCAAAATAGAAGTGGTTGAGTTTGGTTAAAAATGGCTTTGTAAGTGGTCACATACTTACTTGCCATTGGAAAAAGCATATGCTCCTGGCCAAAGATTGGATCGAAGGACAGCAATGGCATACTGTGGAATGAGATTTGAGGACAGTCGTGTTGTCCAAGAGGGTATATTCTGAATCTCTGGAACCAAATGAGAAATTTACAAGCTTAACACCTAAGCAGATAAGAATCTACTGGTAACTGAAGTGATTTTTATAGATAGGGAACAATCATCAACATTTACTATAAAAAATTAAAACAATAGTTTGATATAAAAATCAAGAGACCATTTTATGAATGTTCCAGACAATGCAATTTTAAGAATGTATATGTAGTACGATATGTACATATGTATGTTATATATAAGTATATAACATAAAAATATAAACGTGTCTAAACATTTTTGCGACAGAGACTAGAGGAGAGGAGGATTGTGTAGTCAGGAGGAGCAGTATGATAACCAAAGGAAAGGCAATTCATTATCGTGGAAGAGACTAATAAGAGTTGCAAGCAAACAGAATAGGACAAACAATACAGAGACAATTTTAGATTAAAAAGCAACTATAGACCTCACACAACATTTTACTATAGCTCTGCCATGTGTGTTATACAGGGTGCAAGGCAAGAATGATGTCAAACTTTCCAGTTAGTTACAGCCCATTCATGTCTCCCTATGCATCATTCCTTCAGCCTCTTTCATAGCATGTTAGTAGAGTCAAAAGCATCCTTTACTACCAACTTTCCAGAACCCAGGAAGGAGAGAAGAGATGAGACCCAGCAGCCTAGCCGCTTCTTACAGTCATCAATGGTGGCATATTTACCACACAATATGTGTAATATATGGTTTATGAGTCCTCATTAACAACTGTGTCAAGTTACCTAAATCTTCAGATATTGGTGTCAAAAGAGGAGGCCCCACTTCTTGTTCTATGTAGTCAGACTCTTCTCCTTTTTCTTCTTTTTCTTCATCTTCTTCCTCTTCCTCTTCCTCATTTTTCTGTACAGGGTTGAACCAATTACAGCGACCCTGAAAATGAATGTTGCAAGGTTTAATGGACTAATGAGAACCTTACAAATCTCAGAATATTCGTGTCAGTTGGTAGTTATCAAGATGAAGCTTCTCTGTGGGGGAAATTGTCAACTATTCTGACACAGAGTAACATTATATGATCCTCCTGCCTCGGCTTTAAGAGTGACTGGCTTGCTGACACATAGAATCACACCCAGCTTATTCATTCTGTATACTTTCTTTTTAATCATTATTTCCATCTGTTTACTTAAGGAAAAACAACAAACCTGTACTAGTTATTTCAACAATTTTCTACTTCTTGGAGGTACAGATCTTGAAGGTCTATGCATGCTTTAAAATAGGCAGAAAATTAGTGTAAATGGTAGTAATACATTTTACTAGTTTGTAATACTTTTTTATAAATGAAGTAAATGGTGATTTTAAAAAATGTATACATTTCTCATTTCTTTTGAACTGTTATAATTGATTTGTTGATATGTTATTTTAGATTAGAAGTCATCAGAAAGGTTTTAAAGATCATTTAACATTATAAAATTTTATCATTAAGGCCAGGAATGGTGGCATACATGTTTAATTCCAGCATTAAGAAGGCAGAGGCTGTCAGATTCCTGTGAGTTCAAAGTTAGCCTGGTCTACATATCAAGTCCCAGGCTTGCAAGGGATGCATAATCAGAACCTATCTCAAAAAATAAAAATTCATCACAATAATTTCTTCTTTTTAAAAGATGTGTGTGTTTGTGTGTGGGGGGGGTGCCACATGTGTGTGTGTGTTTGTGGGGGGTGCCACATGTGTGTGAGTGTCCATGGAAGTCAGAAGATTTTAGATATCCTAAAGCTGGAGTTATAGATCATAATGTGCTGCCTGACAGGGATACTGGGAACCAAACAGGTCTTCTTCTGGAAGAGCAGCAAGAACTCTTATCAGCTGAACTTTCATGTCCAGTTCCTATACTTCCTTATTTATAGAATATTCCTAAAACATAAATGGTTCTAAGACATTGCCACGAAGGACCCAGTGAAATGATTAGTAATGGTACATAGCTGGTCGTCACAGTACTTTTTTATTATTCATTTTATTAGCATACAGTAACTAAACAAAATGATGTTTAATTGTGATGTTTCCATACAAATATATAATGTATTTTGATCATGTTCAGCCTCCATTAGCTTCTCTTGTATCCTCCTCCAATGCTAATTATTATCAGTAACAAAATTTTATATTTGATAAGATTGGGGTTTTAATTTCTCAAGTAATAACTTTTATTTAAGTATTCAGGAGCACCTCTTATTTGTATGGATGTGATGAAGCTTTTCTACCCTTTTTGAGGAGTATTAGCAGATGTTACATGGAAATGGCTCTGACTTTTTTCATCTCACATCTCACTCTATAATATACTAGATAGCTTTACCATTTCTCCCAATATGTCTGTCTCAATCTCTCATTAGAAAAATAAAAGTAATCCTGCAACCTTCATGGGGTTGTGGTGAGGATTGAATCTTATGTATTTACATACATAATTGATTATATACAGTGTTCTTAGTACAAGAGGGTCTGTATAACCAATGTACAAAACTAGTTTTCATTTCTGTCATAATCTTTTAGTGTTCTGTACATAAAGTTTCATATATTATAGTAGAATAAAAGACAAAGTTAATACGCACCAATATTTAAAATGTAACAAGTAGAATAATGTCAGAACACATCTAAATCTATTTCTATGTGCTACCAGAATGCTACCCTACCTGAGGAAGAATGTATTGCACATGATGAACCCAATTGGATAGAGATTCCACCAGGTCAATCACTTGGATGCCTTCAAAATCAGGGTTTTCCTCATAGCTGTCACGACCACCTTCCACCTCTTCTTCTTCTTCTCCTTCCTCTTCACCAAACTGATAGAATCCTAGAGGGCTGACATGGGTCCCTGCTGAAATGCGGGCAATTTGAGCTCTTAAGTAATTGCTTTCATTTCCTGGAAAGGGTGGGTAGCTTACGATGGCTGCATCTAGTCGCCCAGTGAAAAATTTCTTGATTTTTCTTGCAGTAACAATTTGTGCAGGAGTAACTGATGGTAACTTCACCCATGGCCTTCCAGGCTCACTGCAAACAAAATAGACATACTTGTTGGCACCTGTTCTACTTTCTTCCTTAGGTATAGCCTGTGGGGCCTTATACAAGGACTTTGGTAATTCATCCTCATCACCTTCACCAGCTTCACTTTCTTCTTTGTCCCTCTCTTCTGCTACCCCTTCCTCTTCAGCCTCCTCTTCATCTTCACCATCACGGAATTCCACTTCGGCAACAATATAATTCATTTCCAGACCCAAGATCTTGCCCCAGAAGCGGCATCTTTGGATTGGGTGTGTGTCAGTAAGTTGCTTGAGGGCAAGAAATACTCGATAAGTCTCATCTGTTCCCAAGCCAACTCCAGCTTGTTCAAAATAATAAGC
Source organism: Lophiomys imhausi (assembly GCA_907164525.1). Lineage (NCBI taxonomy): Eukaryota > Metazoa > Chordata > Mammalia > Rodentia > Muridae > Lophiomys > Lophiomys imhausi. Next base: position 2,366,188 of record CAJQZJ010004824.1, read on the forward strand.
TGACTCCATCACATTAGGCAGAGGGCTTTCTACCTAGGAAAACAAATATCCATGGTTAAAATCTTACTTGTAAGAGGAATGTTTGCCTCTTTTCTATGTGTTGATTCTAATTCTAGCTTCTCTACTGTTTCTTTCAAGATATGCATTATCTTGAAAGATAGTGTTAATCCCTAAACTTCAGTTTTTCCTTCATATGTATAGCTTCTTATGCCAATTGTGTACTGCACTCATTGATATGATAATTGTTATATGACTGTTAGAAAGAACTTCATAATTACTAAAGATAAAAATACAAGCCAGGCATGATGGCTTACACTCTTTGTCCCAATAATCAGGGGGGCACAGGCACATAGATCTTTGTGAGTTTGAGCCTAACCTAGCATATAGAGCATGTTCCAGGCCATCCAGCGCTATGTAGTGAGACCTTATCTGAAAAATAATTCAACATTTTTTTCATGTAAAATGAGTGACCAATGCTGAAATAAAATATAGTATAATTTACAGTCACAGATTTATATACATTTGTGTTGTCATATTATTAAAAATAAACTCATGGTTTTATATGTATGTTAGGTAAATGACAATCTATATAGTAACAAGTAAGACAATGAGAAGGATAAAAAAGAAAATATTTTTGGAAGTGCTTGGCATAATCTAAACTTTAAAATACAAATTTAGGCACTTGACATTATAGTAAATAACATTCGAAATAATCAAGAGAAACATAATTTCAAAAAAAAGACATAAAGGAAAATGAACACAGAGTTCTGAATGGACAATCGAATAGAATTTACAAGACCAGTGGAAAGTAGGAAAGAACTTAACTGCAGTGAGATGCTTCTCAGAGTGACTCATAGGATAGAGCTGTTAAGAGTGCTAGTTATTGTTACAAATGACTTGCTATTATTTCTATTTTTCTCATTGTGGTCTCAAGATAAATTATAAAGATTTTTGGGGTTTGTTTTGGTTTTGGGTTTTTTGAGACAGGGTCTTACTTAGTATGTAGCCCTGATTGGCCTGGAACTCACCCTCTAGACCTTTCTGGCCTTGAACTCAAAAAGATCTGCCTGCCTTTGCCTCCAAGTGCTGGGATTAAAAACCACCCAGCCTGGTTAATGTAACACCCTTCAGAGTCCTCACCTGTGACATAGGGTTGTCAAATTCTTTCCTTTACATGTAGAGTATCACTTGTTCTTAGCTCTGATCACTTATCTACAACATCATGGGGTCAGGAGCACAAGTGTGGAGGTCAAAGGCAACAACTTTTTGGAGTTGGTTCTGTCCTTGAGCATATGGGTTTTGGGACTGAACCCAGCTAGGCCTTTAGGCATGGCCTCAGGAGCCTTTACCATCTTTCTGTCCCCTGAAGGGAAGGTGTACTCTTCATCCTATAACTTGGCCCTCATGTCCCACAGCTACTAGCCTGACCATTTATTAGGAAGATTCTTGGAACACAGTCAAGTGTGGTCAGGCTCCAGAGCCAAAACAGATTATGTGTGCTCTCATTCACTTCCTAGATTGGAGTGCAGATCCTGAGCTAGTGAAGCTGCCTGAGACAGCTGGGAGCCCCTTTCCTGCATTTAAATATCAAGAAAAATGGAGCTTACCATAGAAAAGAGCACACATTGGAAGTGACATTAGAAGTCCCTTTAAGTTTCATACTTAATTTAAAGGAAAATGTGCAACTTAATTTAATTTTTTATAAAATTATAACCAGGCATCACTTTATGGTGGCACTTTGGAGAAATTGCAGTCAGCAAGTTGGTCTTGCAAATATCAGGGGGCAAACTTCTTCAAGCCTAGATGACATAGCCTACCAAACATCCAGTATACATAATAGTGTATACTTTACTTAAAATTGTTTTAACCTTAAGTTTAGTTTATATGTATATTGGCATTTTGCATGTATGTCTGTGTACCATGTGCATGTGTTAGATCCCCTGGAAATGGAGTTATGGTCGTGGCCCTCCATGTGGATGGTTGGAATCAAATCCAGGTCCTCTGGAAGAATAGCCAGTGCTCCCAACCACCGATTCCTCTCTCCAACCTCCCACCTCCTCTTTCGGAAGAGAATCTCACTATGAATCCATTGTTGGCTTGGAGCTCACTATGTAGACCAGGCTAGCGTTGAATTCATACACATCTCCCAGCTTCTGCCTCCTCAGCTTCTTGCATTTTCCTCTGTCTTTGCCTCATGCTGGTAATGCTCTACCATGCCCAGTCTCTGTTTACTTTGACATCATAAGGCTTTATCACAGCAGCAGGTTTGCTCAAGGAGTCATCACCACACAAACACACGTACCAACTTGATTTTCCTAATGTATCAAGTAGTACCAAGTATCAATAATAGTATCACTTAGTACTATTCACAGAGCTATAGAAAACAGTGTGTTTATGAAGCAAACCTCACTCATCGCTGAGATTTCAAGGCTTATTAATAGTATTGAGATAGTTGGTAATCACTTACAATTTCCTCCTCCAGTTCTGAATCAGCTCCTTCCAAAGGTCCCTGGAGAAAAAGAGCCCTTTGTTTCTCTGCTATTTCATATGCTGGAAGTATCTCATTTTCATTGTGGAGTGTGTCTAATTTTTTATCAAAATGTGCTATTTTCACATCTTGGCTTATATTTTCAATGATGTCAACAGCATCTGCAGGACGTTCATCTAGTACCTTGGTCAGGACATTAGAAAGATGATCATATCTACACAAACAAAAAATTCCAGATAACATATACGTTATGAACACTTAAAGTTTTCATGCAATTACAGTTGGGTTTTAGGGAAGTTAAAAAATTTGAAATCTTAAGAGATTTTAAGTGAAGGTAATTCCTATCACTCCAGATAGAATATAGAAATTTTCTTTAGTAAATCTTGTAATATAATATGAATATTTAAGTTAGTAGAAGAAAACACAACAGCAAGATATACAGTATACATCAGCTATCTTCACATTTCATTTCTGAAATTGGAATCACTTAGCTATATACTAGTGTTAAATATTTTTCACTCTCTTATGTTAAATTCTTTTCTGTTCCTCATCCTTACCCCCCACCAAATATAATTAGATAGCCAAATCCTGATAACTCTTTAAGAGCATGGTCTTACCATATATATATTTTAAAGATTTTTTTCCATTTATGTCTATGCATGTGGGTATGTATGTGTGAATGCAAGCGCCCATGATAAATCTAGAACATGCCAGATCTCTTGCAATCTGAGTTGTAGGTGCTTGTGATCTGCCTGATATGGGTGCTGGAAACCAAACTCCAGTCCTATGAAAGAGAAGAACATACCCACAACTGTTAAGCCAGAACCTACAACATTTAAAAAAATATTTATTTTATTTAATATATGTGAGTGTTTTGCTTGCATTGTATGTATGCATACCAATTGCATGCTGATTCCTGAGAGGACAGAAGATAATGGATCCCCTGGAACCATTGTTAACAGATGGTTGTGAGCTATCATGTGGGTGCTGGCTATGGAATCCTAGTCTCCTGCAAGAGCACCTAGTGCTCCTAATCACTGAGGCCTCTCCAACCCCTACACCTTATTTTTAAAGTAACAATTTGCTTCAATGTTTAGACCCCCAAAGAATGCATGGCAAGTTGTCATCTAACCACACACAGTTAAATACAAGTCACCAAATTACTTGCCTTTTTTCTTTTGTTTTAAACTATTTTTGTTAGTTCTTTGAGAATTTTATATGTATTTTGATCATATTCACTTTTCTCTCCCAACTCTTCCCAAATCCAACCCAATTCTCTACCCCCTAAACTTTGTGTTCCTTTATTTTCCTCCATCAAGGCCAATTTGCCCTGCCCAAATATTCTTGGATGTGTGGCCTTCCTCTGGAGTGGTGATTTTAACATTTTTTTTTGCCTCTGTTTCACAATGAAATTAGTGGAACTTCATTTACCCTCCCCACAAATTAACTACACTTTGTTCATAACTTACAGTCTGTAGTTTAAAGGACCAGATCTATAGGAACCACATGGGCTTTGCACACCACTACACACTTAGGTTGTAGCCCAATGCTCAATAGGGAATAAGAATGGATGGATAGATGGATGAATGAATGAAAGAATGAGGAAATAATCGCAAGGTCTCCAACCCATGCTTCCTGAGAATCTGTTTCCAATCTTATCAAAACCTACTGAGTTGCTGCCTGTTTTGTCAGTAAACACTGAACATCAGCTGAATAAGAAATGTGGAAAATAAACATCAGCTCTGTGGGAGCCAATGCCCGTGGGCTCTAAGGGCACCTTCATTCACAAGCACACACCTACACATAGATGCATAGTTAAGAATAAAATATTTTTTATGATCTGGAGTGATGTAGTGGTTAAGAGTACATCCTGCTCTTTGAGAGGACCCGAGTTGAGTTCCCAGGACTCACATGCGCCCACACTGTATTTGGAAGACGTAGGCTCTAGTTCTTGTTGCTATGGAGTTCTTGCTCCATCTGTGAGTGCAGAAGAGTGATGAGGAATGAGATAAAATTAAGAGTCAAGCAAATTAAGTTCTCCATGAGTCTCTGAGTCAGATCCTTCATATAAAAAATGATGTTTTAAAAAATTATTTTTAATAATGTGTAAAGGTCTTTTGCCTGCATGTAAGTCTGTGCAATTGGTGTGTGCATGGTGCCAGGGAGGCCAAAAGAGGTCTTCAGAATCCCTGAAACTGGAGTGACAATTGTGAATTAGGAACTGAACCTTTGTCTTCTAAGAGAGCAGCCAGTGCTCTTAACCACTGATGGTCCCTTCCAGCCCATTTGACATTTTCTAACACTGCTTCTAGCCACAAAATCCTTCTGTGATTATGTAAACCTGGAAGCAAGAATGTCTAGAAACCTATACTATTATTCGTTCTCATATGAAAGTCACAATGGGATGTCAAAAGCACACGAGGATTACCACATTTTAAAAGAGAGACCTAATGTTTTTAAAGTGGCCAGTTTTTCTGATTTCCTGTTGAACTTTCAGTGCTCAAATATTAGGGCAGTTCTAAGAACTCCTGCATGGGTGGTCACCCCAGCACTGGCCTGGGAATGAACATAAAGTCTAGCTACACAACTCCTTGAATGGTTACAAGGACACTTACTGTCACTATAGGCAATTATATTTTACAAGCACCCTGGTTACATGCTTAGATTTCGTGACTTTACAATCTCTTCCAAGCCAAGAATGAATAAAACAAATAACAGCAAGTACAAAAACCTAAAACAAGCAAGCAAATAACCAAACAAACTGTGTGACTAGGGTCTTCGAAGACCAAAAAGAATTATCACCAGTGGCCCAGATTTAAATGTTAGGTAGAGTTATCTAACTAATTTACTTTTGTGTTCCCCACTCCCCTTTTTTGAGATAGGGTCCCAGTATGTTGCACTAGCTGAAGTGGAATTTGCTGTGTAGACCAGGCTGGCCTGTAATAGAGATCTACCTGCCTCTTCCTCCCCTCCAAGCTCTTGGACTTAAATGCCTGTGCCACCACACCCAGTAACTTTCTTTTTCAAATAAATTCCTTTCTAATTCTATTTTCTTTTTTTTTTTAATACTTTATTTTTTTTCTTCAAGTTACATCTCAGTAACAAACCCCTCCCTATTCCCCCTTCCTATCCCGCCCTTCCACCCTCTTCCCCCCAGAAGTTTCCCCTTTCAGTCCAACAGATGGTTCCTTCTCTTATAACAGTAAGTATTATCCAAAACAATAGATATAAATATGCCACATTTATGAGAGTTAAATGGCCCAGTATACCTTCCCAATGTCCAGTTTATACATATTTGGCCCCTGACTTTAACATTCTACTATCTAACCAACTCCATGAGTTTAAAGGTCTATATGTGACTCAACATTCATACTATCTTGCAACACACTTTTAAGAGTATCTTCTTAGATCTATAACACCCTCTTGATTCCTAAACAGTTCAAAATTTAACTATGAGACTCTAGCTGCCTATTCTTCAACCACCTCAGAGACCTGAGAGGGATAAATATATTTGCTTATATAGGAAGTGCAGGGCCTGCAGCTTCCAAAACTAAGAAAGAACATACCAATAACTGCCTGGAAAGTTCCCATTTTCTCTCCATACATTCCAGCATCAATCTTCAGCCTTTGGGTCCTGTTTCTCTGTTACCTCCAGCGTATTTTAACAGAGATACTCACCTCCTTCAGCCCCTGCTTCATGTCAAACTTTCCTTCCCCTCACCCACTGTGATACTTACAGGTTTAAGCCAGACTTGCAGCTGGTACTCAACAGGTACGCCTTTGCATTCTTCACAGCCACCTCAAGCATACTGGGGGCTGCTTCATTGGTCCCAAACTCAGACTGGTCTGGATCACAGCTACTGTTTGAATCTTCCTCCTGTAAAAGGTCAAATCTCAGTCCTTTGTACTTGGACTTGTGAAGGCTGGCAACTCCTGGCCCACACAGGTCAGGTTGCCATGGTGCCCGAGGCTGCAGGGAGGTGCCTTCATCTGTTTGGCTTCTGTAGTGAGAAGTTGACTGTCTTGCAGCATAAGATGATTCCCAAGGATCAGAGTGAGGCGTCCCAGGGTCAGGAATCCCACTAGGCGATCTCTCTGCCTGAGATGAAGCCACAGGATCCCGAGCAGTTGCAGTGATGGAAGAAGTCGGAGGAGGGGAGGATGGCAACCCTGGTTCGGTGGTGAGGTCTCCCAGAGACAGACTGGCCCTAAACCGGCAGCCCCAAGAGGGGCTCATTCTGGGTAGGGTTTCAGTGTCTGACCTTTGCTCCTCTTCCCGGTTCTCAAGTGATGGGGGACCAAGACCCTGGGGAGAAGATTCTGACTCTACTTGCCATGGCCTTTGTGCTTCCTCCGGCTCTTGGTTTTCTTTTTCTTGCTTCAGAGAAGTAGAGTTTTCCATTGGAGTCAAGAGATAAAAAGTAAAGAGAGTGAAGATAGAGAGCGAAGCAACATGGGCTTTGCTGAGCTCTCCTAAGAGATCAGTTTCTGGGTCCTATTGCCTCTACTAGTTGCAAGCGTCCTGTCTCTATAGTAACCCCAGGCTGGCAGTCTCGCTGAAAAAAAAAAAAAAAATCCTACAGCCCTGTTGCTAGGATTGTAAGGAGGAGACTGGGATGGCGGGGCGGGGCTGGAGGGTGAGGTGGGGTGTGGAACCCTCCAGCTTTGTGATTTGATGAAGTCTCTGCCCCTCTTCGTAGGTCAGCCAATCCGAAATGGATGCTCTCGGTTTTGTTTTGGAAACCCGAGACCTGCAAGATCTCGAACTAGAGAGCATGGGTGGGAGGAACTGTGGTCTGGTGCTGGAGATCTTTAAGGGTGTGACAGCTTGATCCGTGTTATGGATATGGAGTATGAGGTACGTAATAGTGGAGACCGGATTATTCTCTGCGTGTCTCACTCTCTGTGAGAGACAGAAGACGCGGGTTTCCTCCCCACCCCCCACCACCCGGTGTGGAGCACGTCTAGAGAATCTTGGTCACAGATGACAGTGAGATGGATTAGATGCTGTTTCACGGACTGCGGAGCCCAAGATGCACACTTACCAGCATAAGTGTCTCCCTGAGCCAATCTTCTCTGAACAAAAACTCCAAAAAGGAATCAGTGTCTGCAGAGACTGATTGGCTTGAGCACAATTTCGGTTCTGTGGAGAGATTGGAAGGTTGCAGGTGCAGGTCCAGAGGCTAGTTACCTTGTCTTGGGCTAAGTTCTTGCCTTCTAGACCAACCATTCCTTGCCTCACTGTGTCAGGACTAACATCTTGTGACAATTGATAGAAGCCTTTTTGGAATCTATTAGCTTAGCAAACCATTAAGTTCTGCTAAATATCATCAGATAGCATCTTGGGACTATAGAATAGCTCCCCGGTACTGTTGTACCCGCCTTTCAGATGTAACAACCACCAATGTATTTTAAACTTGCCTTGATTTATTATTTGCTTTGTTCATTAAACTATAAAAACTTCATAAAGGTGCTTCCACGTGGCAACATGGAATATGGGGTAGTGTAAATCTGTGTTTCCGGGCCATTCTCACTCAAATGGCTCCAGAATAAACTACCTCTTATACCCTTTAAGATGAGACGAGCTGTGGAGTTTTCCTGTCAGGAGAAATCATCCGAGTGGAAGACAGGCATCTTCATGAACCCATAGAATCCAGGACATCTGGTGTTATTTCTTCAATGGATCGTTGGTGAGCTCTTTCAGGACTCTGGATCTCCCATAGTTTGGTCAATGGTCCATTTTGTTTATTCTGATCTGGTTAAGAAGGATCCTACTTTGGGGCTGGAGAGATGGCTCAGCAGTTAAGAACACTTGACCCGGGTTCAAATCCCAGCACCCACATGGCAGTTCACAGTTCTCTGTAATTTCCAGGGGGTGGTGACACACACCTTTAATCCCAGCACTCAGGGAGGCAGAGGCAGGCAGATCTTTGAGTTCAAGACCAGCCTGGTCTACAAGGTGAGTCCAAGACAGCCAGAGACACACAGAGAAACCCTGTCTTGAAAAAAAAAAATAAAGAAAGAAGAAGGATCCTCCTTTGATGGGTGCCTTTTTTTTTTTTTTTGGTCTGTTTGGTCATTTGTACATCAACTTCTGAAATTTATTTTATTTATTTTGTTGTGTATGTACAGATCTCTCTCTCTCTCTCTCTCTCTCTCTCTCTCTCTCTCTCTCTCTCTCTCTCTCTCTCTCTCTGACATGTGTGTATGTGCCAATGGAAGGCAGAAGGTGTCAGTTTCCCTAGAGCTGGAGCTCCAGGTGGTTGTAAGTTGCCCCCCAGCATGGGTGTTAGGAATTGAATTTGAATTTATGGTTTTTGAAAGAACAAGAAGTGTTCTTAACCACCGAGACATCATCACTTCAGCCCTACTGTACTTGATTTTTTTTGAGACCTTTTTGTTCATTTCATTAACTCATGTATTAACTGGGTTCTCAATTTGTTATTTATTTTTTGAGATCTTTGAATATTCTAGATATGAATCCTTTGTTTGGTGTATACCTTTGTAAGGACTTTTCTCTATTTGCTAGGCTATTCCTTTACTCAGTTGTTTCCTTTTCAGTGGGATGCTTTTAAGTTCCATGAGGTCTCATTACATATGCTATTTCTTAAGCAAATGTGTCTGATTTAGAAAGGATTTGCCTATACCAATATCTTGTAATGTTTTCCTTATTTTTTTTCCAAATCAATTTTAGAGTTTCATGTTTTATGTCAAGGTCTTTGCTATTTTGAGAATTGATTTTCATATAGGGTGAGATATAGGAACCTACTTTAATTCTTCTATGTATGAATATCCAGGTTTTGCCAGCATCATTGTTGAAGAGATCTATATCATATTCTTGGAATCATTTTCAAAAAAATCAGGTGGCCATTGTATTTCGTTCCATTGATTTTGTATCTGTTTTTGTGCAAGTATCATGCTGGTTTGTTTTAAAGATTTTATTATTTATGTGTGTTGATACCTGAGGAGGCAAGCAGATGGCAGTGAATTCTTCAGAGCTGGAGTTACAAGCGTTTGTTAGCTGCCTTCCATGGGTGCTGGAAAGTGATCTCTGGGCCTCTGAAGGAGAAACAAGTGTTCTTAACTTCTAGGCCATGTCTACAGCTTAAGCTATTTTTTTTATTACAATGGCTCTGTAATAGAGCTTGATATTAGATATAGATAATTCCAACATTTTTGTCAGGATTGCTTTGACTATCTAGGGTCTTTGTGCTTTCATATGAGTTTTAACTTTTTTGTTTAGAAATTCATATTCATATACTGTACATCATTCCTTCCCCCACTCTCCTCTCTCCAGTTCTCAGGTGGCCCTCCAATTCCTTAAATTCATGGCCTCTTATTAATTAGACACAAACATACAGGCTTATAAACACAACCTGCTGAAATCATCTAGTATTAGCCATGTGTGTTTAGGGCTGACCTCTTAGGACTGGCTAGCCTATGAAGGAGCTCAGCTCTGGATAAAACTGATTTATCCCACCACCACCACCCCCCAGCAAACATTAAATTCTGGTAGCTTTTAAAAAATATGTTTATTTTTTTATAGAGGTGAAGTCTTGTGAGAGCTAAAAATTATGTGAAGAATGACACTAGGGTTCTGATGAGGTACTGCATTGAATCTGCAGCTTGCTTTTCGTAGTGTAGCCATTTTTATAATATCAGTTATTTGATTTTGTATACATGAGCACAAGAGGTATCTCTTTCCATCCTTTAGTATCTCCAGCTTCCTTCTTTAATGTTTTAATGATTTGATTGTAGAGGTCTCTCACTTCTTTGGTGTCCTGATGTGCTGGATAATTTTTTATTAACAACTTAATATGAGCTACAGTCATTTTGGAATAGGAAATCTCAGTTGAGAAAATGCCCTACCAGGTTGGCCTGTGGATAAGTCTACGGTGCATGTTCTTGATTGATGATTGACATAAGTGATGCTCCACTCTGTGCTGATGGTCCAGGATGCTCTAAGAAAGGAGTATAAACAAGCCGTGGACAGCAAGCTGGTCAACAACATCCTTTTATGGCCCTTGCATCAGTTTTTGCCTCCAGGTCCCTGTCCTGACTTCTCAGAGTAATATACTGTGATATGGAAGGATAAGTTAATTAAACTCTTTCCTACCCAAGTTGCTTTGAATCATGGTGTTTTATCACAGCAATAGAAACCCTAGCTAAGACAACTGGTTTCTTCGTTTAGTTTTTAAACTATCTTTATCTTTCACTAGTTTTCATTATCAATTTGGCACAACCTAGAGTCACCTGGGAAGACAGAAATTCAACTGAAGGATTATCTCCATCAGATCTCTGTGGCCATGTCTACAGAGACTGTCTTGATAAGTGATTGATGCAGGAGGGCCCAGTTCACTGCATGGACTCCATCTCTAAACAGGAATAAGGAAGTTGGCTGAGTGTGAGCCACAGAGAGAGCAAAATTTCTCAAAGTTTTCTGCTTCAGTCCCTAATCACTTCCTGCTCTGCTGTCTCTTAATGATGGACTATGGCATGAAAATGTGTGGTGATATAAACCCTTTCCTCCCATAAGTAGTTTTTGGTCATTGTGCTCACACAGAAACAAAAGGCAAACAAGCACTTTGTTAGGCTAATTCCTAATCCTTGCTTAAAAAATAAAAATTTTTCCTGGAGGCAAGTTTGAATGGAACTATTTTTTTCTAGTTTCTTTTTCAGCATGTGATTGATATCAAAAAGGCTTCATCTCTGGATAAGAATACATTAATACATTGATTTTTTTTTTTTTTTTTGCTATTTGTTTCCCTCCCTTTTATTCCTGTCTCTTTTCTTCCTGGTCTAGCTAAAGCTTCAAGCACCACTTTGAGTAAGAGTGGCGAAAATGAACAATGCCCTTTTCTTATTCCTGATTATAGTGAAAATTTTTTTATTTACCATTTATTATATGGTTGGCTATAGGTTTGCTGTATTTAACATTCATTATTTTCTTGTATGTTCCCTCTATTTCTACTTTCTTTATGAAGGGAAGCTGGATTTTTTTTCTTTTTTGGAAATAGAATGATAAAATCACTTCTGAGCAATACAGCCTTGTGCTGGTTTGGGAGAGAGGAAAAAAGAAAACGTAGAAAGGGCCTTTTGGTAATGCAACATTAGCCATTGTTCCTTATATCTGTGCATCTTATTTTGCAGTGTGTAGGGTATACAAAAGACAGACAAGTCCAAATATCCAACACCTTGTCTTCCTAGACAGTGAACAGGCTGCCAGGGTGCGACAAAGTAGAGTTAGTGAAAAGACGTGTTAAAATTCCTAAGAAAACAATTTTGAAAACCACTTAGGAAGTGAAATTGTTAATATCCCCACAAAAACATAGCAATTACATGAATCTGACCAAAGTCCCAGTGCCCAAAGGATGTTAGAAGTGGCAAAAGAATCACGATGATTGTCCTGCTGGCCTTTTGGAAGGACTATCTTCTGGGCATGGCCATTGTTAGGCCATTCACTGGAAGAGGATAGATGAGGGAAGGGCTCTTTGCTAGTGCCACCACATCAATAACTTCTTCTGAATCTAGTGAGGCAACCTTATGGTTTTTGTCCTTGTCTATCTATGTCAGGTATAGTACATTAAAACATCATACATAGATGGTTCTTTTACATTCAAAAGACATACTAAGTCCATTCTGTGTTAAATGATTCATGTTGAAGATGTGGTGGTCTTTTTATTGATTCTTTGTGAATTTCACATCATGCACCTCAGTCCTACTCATCTCCTTGTCATCCCTTCCTATCTTCCCTCTGACCCTCCAACCTCCCTCCCAAAAGAAAAAAAAATCTTTTGCGGAATCTGTACTGTGCACTTCTTCACTTGTGCTTGTTCATTTAAATGACTCGTTGGTCTGGTATGAGGCCTCTGGCTTCTGTGACCCTATTAATATTGCATCCTCACTGGGAATCCTCTTGGGTATCCTATTACTCTGTGTCATGGAGATCCTGCAGCTTTGGATCTCTAGGGTGGCCCCTTCACGAGGTCAGGCAGTTCATAGATTGGGTAGATCTTGGGGTGGGCCAACTCAAACCCCTGTATCTAGGCCTGGGTGGTAGCTGAGCTGGTCAATCTGCCAGCTCTCCCAAACCCACACCACCAAGGCATGCTCTTCATCACTGGTCTGGTTAGCTCACCCAGTGCCTCAGCCATCAAGTGGCAGAGCCACCTTTCCCGTTCTCATGCCCTCAGGACTGGCTCACCCATACCCATGCCAGCAGGGCCAGCTCTACTGTGCTGCCCAGGCAAGGTGCAGGGCCTGCTCTCCGGAGTGCTACAGCTTTCCCTTGTCCATGCCACATGGTGGTCTTTTGAATGTTCTCTTTTCCCATGGACTTTCTGTATTTTCTGTAGTTCCTAAGGGATTATGATGTTACCATGAAAGCACAAACAGATTACACATTGTATTTTCTGTGTTCATTGAGCAAAAAACCTGATTGTTCTCAAACAATATTCATCACCTTCCCACTTGTTTATATGCTCAGGTGTACAATCAGAATTCATGGGGCAGTAGGCTTTTCAAGTTACATCGATTGCCCAAAACAGAAGAAATGCAAGAGCCTCTTCTGTCTTACTAACCAACAGTATGTTTTGTGAGATACACAATATTTTTCTTTATCTTTCAAAAGACTAAGTTTATATCTTTTGTGCAACAATGTAGATGGCTACAGAAAGTATGTTTCTATTTTCATTTTTAATTAAAAAATTACCTATATGGGTGCTTCATCTGTATGCATGTCCATGCAGTGTGCATGTGCAGTGCCAAGAAGAGGGCATAGAAGTCCCTGGAATTGATGTCACAGAAGGCTGTTAGCCATCACAGAGGTGCTGGAAATAGAGCCTGGGACTCCTGGAATAGCAGCCAGTGCTCTTACGTGCTGAGCTGGCTCTCCAGCCCAGCATCTATTTTTCAAATGCTATACCCTTGACTCTAAAACATCACTGACTTTTCAACTGTATCCTTTCATCAAGTGGCACAGTTCAATGGCAGACATATCCATACAGTCACCTTGTGCTGTTTCTTCATCCTCTGTACTCAAGCCAGATTTACTTTGGAATTCATAAATCTTAGGTCCAGTACCCCCCCCCACTCCACTAGACTTTTTCATCATTTTCATATTTATAAATTTATATTATTTTTAGTAAGAGACTCCTCCAAAGCAAGTAGTCTCTAGACCCCATAAATCCTAGATCTCCTCTATTTGTATAATAGCCTCACAAGAGAAAACTAATACACATAAGAATCAACCCAGCATCCTGGTTCATCCTGGGATTATAGTTTATATTAGTAGTCCATTCTCAGCAGACAGTATGCTCCCCATATTAGAATGACGTGAATGGCTGCAACTCTCTGTTAATTTCTAGTTAATTTTATAATGTGTTCTTCTAGAGAAGCCTATATTACAGAGAAGTATTACCTTTTCTTTGACTGTTCCTTTGTCATGCCATTGATCTAAAATTACTTACTGGGATCTCAAAGACTAGGAATTGTGCCCCCAAACTGTCTCATTGTGTTATGATAATCTTTCTGAGGTTATGGCAAGAGAGTTTGCATCTTGAATTAGTTTAACTAAGTTTGGTTCTGAAACCCACAGGGCCTCTGCACAACAAAGCAATAGAATTTTTTTTTGTCAAATGATATTTGATTTTACTAAATCATACATAGAATACAAGCTCAGAGATAAGTGAAGAAGAGACTGGTAAATTTAAAAATAAAAATCAATATTACAAAATTGAATATTAGCCTTTTCTAGTTGCTACATCAGGACTATAAAATTTGTCTTCAACTCTACATAGGGTGGTGGTAGCCCTACACTGGTACATTTTCATGCTGTTCTCTGACTATAAATATCTATGTAGATTTATTTTTCAAGATAGGGTTTCTCTGTGTATTCCTCCCTGGCTGTTCTGCAACTCTGTTGACAAGGGTGGCCTCGAACTGGGGAATAAAGTACGGGGAATAAAGGCGTGTGCCACCACTGACAACCTCCTATGTCAAAATTTTCACAGGTGTTTTTGGGAGTGCCAGGGGATTTAAAAATAGACATAGTTTGACATTTAGCTAATTGTAAATGCAGGCTACATTTTGGAATGCACTTATAAGCTATGATCATAATTTTATTTATCATTTATAAAGTTGCAGAATTTCTTAATTCCAGGTGTTTTTTTTCCACCTGCCAATGCCTTGCAGCTTTGTTCAGTTCCACTTGTGAGCGCCCCTCCCCTCTACCGTGGTTGGCTAGTCATCACAGTCTGGAAGGTCACTGTAAGAGTAGTCCTGACAGCCTTTGCAGGTTCTGTAGATAATGATCAGGTGGTAACACCTGGGCACAAACACCAAGATGCCCACAATAAGGACCGCAATGGCCCGGCTGGTCCCCACGTGGCTGACGTAGCCCGTCAACAGAAGGCAGCCCGTCGCGATGAGAATGGTACCAATCAAAAACTGCAAGGAGGCACAGATGATGGTCTTGTAAGGAATCTTAGCAGGGCTTTCGTTTAAGAAGTGAGATCTCATGACACCGGGGCCTCCTTAATTTGAGTAAGATCTAGCTTCAGCAGCTCAGATCCTTTCCAAGGTTCCGGGTCAGTGCAGAAGAGTTTCCAATGTTTACTTTGCTCCCGGGGATAACAACATGACCCTACAGCTCAGATCGCTTCTGATGGTGACAGTGTCCAGATCAGTGCTGGAAAGCAATGCTTACTTTGCTCCCGTGATCGCAACGTGACTTTATAACTCAGAGCCCTTGCAAAAGGTTGCAGTCTTCCGAATCAGTGCGGGAGAGCTTCCGATGCTCACTTAGCTCCTGGGGATCCCAGCGCTACGTTGGTACAAGTGGGCACCATCATCGCTAGAGTGGATGAACTTCGCTGGCTGCCACGCAGAGTGTAGGGGCATCTGAGAAGACGACTGACGGTTGCCCGTAGAGGCTCCTGCGACAGTTTGCTCAGTGTCTGGCTCCCATCTGTCTCCACTAGACTAACGGCTTCTTTTGTTTCATGGAATAGATTTTTAAATCTTCAAAATTATGATGCCTTTGAAGGTTTAGGCTGTATTTTTGTTGTGTTCTTAGACCAGTTCTAGTAAATATTCTAATTCTGTTATAATTGAAATTATTAGATTGAGTTGATGAGCTTTTATTAACTACATTTTGCTCAGGGAGTTTCCTAGAATTCCACTTTCTCTCTGGCCTCTTCAGTTTATCTAAGAAGCAACACGTGTATTTAATCTGATCAGTCTAAATGGTCAATGAACGGGAAGGAGAGACTCGGAGGCTGGGAATCCTATCTGGTGGAGCTCTTTCTTCACTGCGTGGCTTTGCTCGTGTTCTTAGACCGGAGTCCGGCCCATTCTGCACAAGGTCATGAATACTGAATGAAATGCATCCAGAATACTGAATGAAATGCATCCAGGTCGGTGTAGACGCTCTCTATGATGCTCAGGCCCTGTCTTAGTTTCTAGATAGCAGTTTTCCTGAAGTTGAGAGACAGGAGATGTCCTATGGAAGGGCCACCCCTTTTTAGAGTGGCATCAAGTAGAAGCAGTGTGGTCTTCTGAGAAGGTTCTAACAGTGAGGCTTCCACTTAAGTGAGGACCATCTGAATTCTCTCCCAGTTCCTTGACTTCATGAATCCAAGCTACAGCTTCTTCAAGATTCTTTATTAGCTTGTACCTGATGATCCCCTTTCCCAAAACAAGATTTCTTAACAGTGTGTATATATGATTCATTTGTCACACATGATTCAGCTTAACCTCACTGGGAATAGGAATTTTGGATCCAACCATTGAGTCCTATTTTCAACAAATATTCCTTCATGCTTGACATTACCTCATTATTCAAAGTAGAATATAAATTCTAGGGAAGTAATGGCTTCCCAATATATCTTTAGACTGAGAGTCTAGATTTGTTTGCTTCCCACAAACCCAGTTTTTCTTTTTCGTTTACAAATATAAAAGTACTAGAGAGAATTTTTTTTGTAATTGTTTACAATTATAACAATTTACATTTATTGAAATTAAAATCTTATATTCATTTGCATAATATTTTATAACATACGTAGTCCTCACTCTTGTGTAGCTCAGAAATAGAATATTGAATCTATCTGACTTCAGTCATGTGGCTAAAAACTCTTAAAGCTACAAGTGACCTATATGTATAAGGTCTTTCTATAAAAAACTGGAGGCAGGGCAATGTGTAACGGAGGCCATCTTTGGTTTCATATGACCCTATCATCTTGCATGCTCATGATGATGATGCCATTTTGAATGAAATAGGTCACAGATGCTGCCCTTGACCTCAGACCTAGCTGAATGTTTTTTTTTTTTTTTTCGGACAGACTTTTGCCTTAGGAAAGAGAAGACTAGTTATCTGATCTCTGTATGAGAAAAGAAAGGTTAATTCTGATAGAAGAGGGTTCCACTATCACATGGGCCAAGCCTCCGAGTCTCCCTCTTTCTGTGAGATCCTAAATGGCAGTAAGGGAACCCATATGAGAAGTTGTAATAGTTTTTCTGGGAAACAAGAGGAAAAAGAAGAAGCAACAGAGAACAAGCTGTAGAGAAATAATGACAGACTATTGTAGAGAGATAATCACTCTACATTGACTCTGTACAGAGTACTGGTAATTCATCACACAAATCTACTTATAGAATTCAACCCAGTATGTTAATTACATCAACTAGGTATAATTGGAGTGGACCATATCATGTGCTTTGCTTACATAATGAATTTATTCATTTGATTTATATATTAAGTAAATAATCTTTAGTTTTAAACATTGTCTCAGCTGGGGTTGCTATTGCTGTGATGAAACATCATGACCAAAGCAAGTCCGGGAAGAAAGGATTTATTTGGCTTATACTTCCATATCTGTTCATCATCAAAGGAAGTCAGGACAGGAACTCACACAGAGCAGGTACCTGGAGGCAGGTGCTGATGTAGAGGCCATTGAGGGGTGTTGTTTACTGGCTTGCTCCTCATGGCTTGCTCAGCCTGCTTTCTTATAGAACCCAAGAATACCAGGCCAGAGATGGACTGGGCCCTCCCACATCAATCACTAATTAAGAAAATGTCCTACAGGCTTGCCAACAGCCTGATCTACAGCCTGAACCAATTCAGGTTCCCTCCCCTCAAATGTTTTTAGCATAGGCCAAGTTGACACACAAACCTATGCAGCACAAACATATTCATAACAAAGCCAATGTTTATTTGTGGTCTAGAATTTCACTGAGGTCATTGGTCATTAGGCCGAATGTTACCTAGGATCACTCAGGAAAGTGAGTAAATTTTGTAAACTTGACCTAGGAATACCTCAAACATTTATAGTCCAAAGTTCCCAGGGAGCAGTAAAATTGTTCAGAGATCTGAAGGCTGTCAGCAAAATGAACCTAGAGAAAAACACACTTGGAAATGGCTTTGCTTCTGTTGTCTCTCAGTGACACTCATCCTTGTCTCATATTGTTACTGTCAACCGAAAAGCGATGATGTTTGACTACCATACCATCTTTTGCTAACATGCATTTTAATCAGGTAAAATAAATTGTAGAGAGCTATGCCTTTTCTGCAGTGAATAATGTGTGGTTGTGTCGGTTTAACTCACATGGTAATACTTTGATAAATTTTATTTCCTCCTTTTAGGCATGATTTTAAATTGGAAAAGGTCATGAAATACTATCAGCATGAGACAGACTGAAAAAAAGAAAATATATTTCTATTAAATTTCTCCAGAAAGAAATTTAAATCTAAGGCAGAAGAAAAGATTAGAAATTTGTGCACTGGGATCACACAAATATGGGTCGATTCCAATTCTTTTATACTTTGCTTTTTTTTTTTTTTTTGCTTAGAGTTTCTTCCTTTGTCATTTAAATCATGAATGTTGAGCTTAACTGTTAATGGAGGAAGACTTCTCAGTTTCTAACTCACAAGTTCTCTTTTCACTCCTAGAGCTTAATTGATCAAGGAAGAAAAAAATATCATATACTATGAAGACTGTTGAAAAAAACATTTTTGTGAATGTAGTCCCTAAGGCTACAGCTTAATGTATGTACTCTTGATATCATATTTCACTCTGACAATTTTCTTCTTTGGTTGGGAAACTAACATGTTTCTCACCCTAGAATAACACCAGGATCCACTGGTGACTGTGTTTACCATTCTTCCAAAGGCCTTCAGTACCCTATAGGGCTTATTCTTATTTTTGTTTCTTGTAGTGTGGCTCTTGTTCACCCCTTTGGTTCCAATGGCTTCATATGAATCTCCTAGATATTAGCAATGAATAATTCATTCTGGAAAAGAGTGAATTAAATGTCATTATTGATTCATTGGAACCTGGCTTGGTCTGGTTATTCCTTCATGTACAGCTGGCTCAAAGAACTAGATTATTATGTCATTCCCTGATTCCTTCCATTATTGAGCCTATTATATTGATAGAACATACATACAGAAAAATAAATTGGAAATAGATCCTAGGTTTTTATTTGTTCATAATTTTCCAAAAAAAAAAAAAAGAAAAGAAAAGTGAAGGTCTACTGAGATGCTTCCAACTAGGGATAAAGAACATGAATGAATTTTCACATCAGTTATTTTGCCAGAATTATTTTTCTTTAAGTAATTTAAACAGTAATCTTTATTTGTGCCACACACTCTATATGACATGCTATTCCAGTGGAAATCTGTTCATAATTTTTAAATGTACATGGGAATACGAATGCTCCTTTCTTTTAAAACATTTCATTAAATGCACACTGAGTTACTTTAAACTATTTGGCAATCCACAAAATGTCCCCAAGCCCTATTTGCCTCCTAGGAATAATTTTCCTCTTTTGCATGCCAAATTAGCCGAGCTAATCACGTGACATTGCTTTCCATCCCCTAGTGTCTTCTTCATTTTCTTTATTTGGGGTCTTTACATTTGGTTCCTGGTGGAGATCCTTCACTTTCGCAGTTAAATTTATTCTTTGGTATTTTTTTTTTTTTGAGGTGGTTGTAAATAGGGTTGTTTTCCTGATTAACTTATTGAACTTTTCATTTCCCAAAACTTCAATTTTATCTTTTTCAGTTTTTGTATCTTTTTGTTGATTACACACCCCTTTCTGGTATTGTCTTGCTCATTTCATCTAGCCTTTTGTAGTCTTCATTCAAGAGCTTATTCATATCCTCTGACTCCATTAAAATTTTGTATACTCCCTTTGAATTATTTCTCTGGTACTTCTACTTCACCCACATTGTAGTTATTCTTCTATATCCAGTCTCCTTTCTTATGTTTGTCTTTAAGTGATTTTTTTTTTCTAGTATGTATCATCAAATCAGCATTTTCTCTATATTTTCCCTTTACTGAATGCACACTGAGTTTTACTATTTGGCAACTCACAAAATGTCCCCAAGCCCTGTTTGTCTTCTAAGAATAATTTTTCTCTTTTACATGCCAAATTTGTCTATTTCTCCACCATGGGTTGAACATCTTTTTTTTTAAAACAATTAGGCAGCAATTATGAAAATTATAAGGTATAACATACATTCCCAATGTCCAGTCCATCCATATTTGACAACTGATATTAATATTCTATTATCTATCTATCTCAATGAGTTTAAAGTTCTATACCTAACTCAGTTTCCATCCTAACTTGCATTAAAAATTTAAAAACATCTTCTTAGACCTGGAACATCCTTTTAATTCCTAAACAACTTAAAATTTAACTGTGAGACTATAACTATCTAATCCTCAACCACATCAGAGACCTGAGAAGGATAAATGTATCTGAATAGACAGGAAGTACAGAGCCAGCAGCTTCCAAAACTAAGAAATGACAGACAACTGACTGCCTGGAAAGTTCCCAATTTCTCTCTATAACGTTGGAGCATCTATCTTCAAACTTTGGCCCAGTATCTCTGACAGACATCAATTGTAAAGCAGAAATTATGAAGAACTTTCCCACCCTGTCTTGGAAGAGGTAGGCTGTTGACTTACCTGCTTTCAAGTTTTGTCCTTTTTGGACAGCATTCTGTCTACAATTTTAGCAAGGTCTTTCTCTTGCCCAATGATAAGCTTGTCACTAATGCAGCCATCTCCAAATGAAGAGTCTTCGATGCTCATCATCTACTTGGAGTAAAATGGGGGGTACTGCCAGGAGTTGACATGTCTCAATATGAAAAAAATCTTAAGGTAAGAAAACATCTTTGAATGCCATGTTCTACAGATCTCTTGGTTTTTGAAGACCACCTATCTATTCTCATATATTTGAATAAGAAAATGTTGCTTGTCTCTTAGCAACTTGATTTCTGATCAACTTAGAAAACATCTATGATACAATACACTAGTACTTAAAAAAATGACAAGTTTGAACGACTATTAGTTTGGATTTCTTAATTATCTTAAACAGTTTGTGACAGTTGCTAACAAAAGGCCAAAACTTCACATTGCATTTTTAAGAATAACTTGGGTACAATACCTTAGAAAGAGTTAACCTTAATTTTGTATCAATATACAAAGATATAAAAGCATATTGAATAATCTACCCCTTTTTCTTTTATCCTATATCATGTGTATATCCCCCCTTTTTTCTTTTCAAGTCTTCCCCCCATACATAGGAAGGAAAGAAGGATAGAGAAAAGAAAAAGAGAGAAATCCCTCGGTCTAACCCCCTAATCCTTGTTTAACAACACCATTTAACAACTTCTAACAAATTCCCGTAAATAACAAGAAACATCTATCACCCATCAAATGACCAAATAAAATAAATAAATAAATAGATAGAGAAATAAATAAATAAATAGATAGATAGATAGATAGATAGATAGATAGATAAATAAATAAATAAATAAAATCACCCACCCCACCTTCTGGGAATGGGATGTCACTCTCTTAAAATTGTTTCCTACTGATTTGGGATGCAGCAAATCTGTTTCGGGGCCCAAATAAGAATGGCAAAATAATTAAGGAAGTTAATAGTAACATTTGTTGTCCAGTCTTTTTTGTAATCAGCTATCTAAATGTCCTGAGAAATTTGTAGTTAGAAGCCTAACTTTGGGTGGGAAAGTTTAGGGTTTTTCTGAAGTTCTGGCTGAAATAGTCTGTGGGGCTGATCAACTTTTGAAGTTGTTCTGGATGTAGATTTTGGAGGAAACAGCTATTGAGGCAGTCTGTGAAGCTGGATCATCTAGGCTACTTGTCTTCTTTGCTGTCAATCCCTTTTCTTCAGAAGTTTCAGTTGTTGAGATGTCCCTAGACTCTTTTTTTTTTTTTTTTTTTTTTAGGTTTTTTGAGACAGGGTTCTCTGTGTATCCTTGCCTGTCCTAGACTTACTCTGTAGACCAGGCTGGCCTTGAACTCGCAGATATTCACCTGCCTCTGCCTCCCTGAGTGCTGAGATTAAAGGCATGTCCCACCATGCCTGGCATCCCTGGACTCCTTAGATGAATTTTTTTAATCTCCTGGAAAAGTAAGAACAGAACCATGCTCTAATCCAAACTCTGGGGTGCTATTTTTTTGGCAGGTAAAATATTTCCTAAAACAAATTGGGCTTTTTGACAATATGAAAATTTTTATCTTTCAATTCAAGGTATAAGAAATCCCGAGATCCAAGATGGCACCAATCATAGAGCAGTGCATCTGAGTAGTAGGTGAATGAGATTAGTCACTGTGGAGTGAATGTGAGGTCCCCTAGCCTACAGTGAAACACAGACAGTGTCTGAATTCCCACAGCGAACATTGAGACCGGTCACCAGGTAAAACAGCCCATGCAGTTCACGGGAACACCACCCTGAGATCAGCCAGCTCCGTCACCAGTCTGGAGAGGAGCTCTGGCTAGAGATCTAGCCCAGGAGCTGATCCAGCCCACGGCTCCAGCCACAGACCAGCAGCCCCGCCTGTCTGCCTGATATCCAGCCTGCACTCGGACCTGTACACCCAAGAGGGAAAAACAGCCACACCACAAGAGCAAAGGTAAGTGAGATTATTTTTTCCGGAGTTTCCAACATGGCGGCACAGTGTGCATTGTAGCGGAGAGGCAGAGACCTAACCCAGTCACAGCAAAGCAATTAGGAGCCAAGACTGCCTGCAAACAGAGCCCGCGACAGTGTGTTCTCCACAAATACTGGGGTGGGTGGGTCACTCACCCTAGCACCCAAGCATCTGAGGCAGTCAGCAACAGGCGCACTAAGGCCGGCATCTGTTGTGGGTGGAGCTCCCTGCTTGCATACTCAGCCTAGCTGGGGAGCCAGAACAACTGGGTCAGTGAGAGGAGAACACAGACCCAACCACAGCTCTACCTGCCTATCTGAGGAGACCTGTCAGCTCCCAGGTCCTCAGAGGCTAGCCCTCTCCCCACTCCAATCCCCTCTATATTGGTCCAATTGGGTCACAAGCAGTTGAGGAGAGCGGCAGCCACCCTCGTCTCCGAGAGCCAGTCAGTCTATTACAGGAACCTGCCCACCATCTGGAGGAAAACAACAGGAACTCAGGATCAGCCGACCCCCAGGGCAGGGAGTTTTCCTGAGCACCAAGGTCAGGTAACAAAAGAAACAAACAGATAACACCTGGGTCCATCGGATGACAAAAGGTCAGCACAGAACAAGGTAAAAAAAAAACCCCAAAACAATAGGATGTCTCCAGATCCTAGCAATAATGCTACAGACAATTCTGGACAGCCGAACACAATTGAAGCAAAGGAAAATGACCTTAATCCTACGCTTATATTAATAATAGAAGGCCTAAGGGAGGAAATCAAATACCTCAGAGAGCAACAACAAAGTACTGCAAAGGAGGTGATGGAAATGAATAAAGCACTTAAAGGAATGGAAGACCTGAAAAGGGAAGTTGAAGCAATGAAGAAAATCCAATCCGAGACATCCATAGAACTGGAAAACCTTAAGAAAAGAATCTGAACTGCAGAAACAAGCATCACCAACAGAATACAAGAGATGGAAGAAAGAATTTCAGGCTCAGAGGATAAAATTGAAGAAATTGATACATCTGTCAAAGAAAATGTCAAATCTAAAAAAGTCCTGACACAAAACCTTCAGGAAATCAAGGACACAATGAAAAGATGAAATCTCAGAATAATAGGAATAGAAGAAAGAGAAGAGTCCCACCTCCATGGACCAGAAAATATCTTCAACAAAATCATTGAAGAGAATTTCCCAAATCTAAAAAAAGAGATGCCTATAACTGTACAAGAAGCTTACAGAACCCCAAATAGATTAGACCAGAAAAGAAAATCTTCCCGCCACATAATAGTCAAAACACTAAACGTACAGAACAAAGAAAGAGTTTTAAAAGCTGTTAGGGAAAAGGGTCAAATAACATATAATGGCAAACCTATCAGAATCACAGCTGACTTTTCCTCAGAGACTCTAAAAACCAGAAGGGCCTGGACAGACGTCTTGCAGACCCTAAAAAACCACAAATGCCAGGCCAGACTACTATTCCCTGCAAAATTGTCAATCAACATAGATGGAGAAAACAAGATATTCCATGACAAAGCTAAATTCAAACAATATCTATACACAAATCCAGCTCTACAGAAGATGTTGGAAGGAAAACTTCAACCCAAAGAGGTTAACTACACACAAGAAAGCACAGGAAGCAAATAGCATGCCTACAGCAAAACCAAAAGAAAAGAAGCTCACTCACACACTATTTCCACCAACATCTAGATGGCAGGAAGTAACAATCACTGGTCATTAATATCTCTGAACATCAATGGACTCAATTCCCCAATAAAAAGGCACAGGCTAGCAGAATGGATGAGAAAACAGAATCCCACATTCTGCTGCTTACAAGAAATACACCTCAGCAAAAAAGATAGACATTATCTCCAAGTAAAGGGCTGGAAAAAGATATACCAAGCAAATGGACCCAAGAAAAAAGCTGGAGTAGCAATTCTAGTATGCAGCAAATTGGACTTTCAACCAATATTAATCAAAAGAGATGGGGAAGGACACTATATACTCATCAAAAGAAAAATCCACCAAGATGAAATTTCAATACTGAACATCTATGCCCCAAATGTAAGACCACCCACATTCATTAAAGAAACACTACTGAAGCTCAAATCCCACATTGAACCTCACACATTAATAGTGGGAGACTTAAACACACCACTCTCACCACTGGACAGATCAACAATGCAGAAACCAAACAGAGAAATAATGAACCTCACAGATGTCATGAATCAAATGGACTTAATTGATATCTACAGAACATTTCACCCCAAAACAAAAGAATACATTTTCTTCTCGGCACCTCACGGAACCTTCTCCAAAATCGACCATATAGTCGGTCACAAAGCAAGCCTCAACAGATACAGGAAAATTGAAATCACTCCTTGTAACTTATCAGACCATCATGGAATAAAGCTAGGCTTCAACAATAACAAAAACAACAGAGTGCTTGCAAAAACATGGAAACTGAACAACTCTCTCCTCAATGACCTCTGGGTCAGGGAAGAAATAAAAAAAGAAATTAAAGTCTTCTTAGAACTCAATGAAAATGAAGGCACAACATATCCAAACTTATGGGACACATTGAAAGCAGTGCTAAGAGGAAAGTTTATAACACTAAGTGCCTTCAAAAAGAAACTGGAGAATTCCTATACTAGCCACCTAAAAGCACACCTGAAAGAGCTAGAACAAAAAGAAGCAAACACTCCCAAGAGGAGCAGACGAGAGGAAATTATCAAACTCAGGGCTGAAATCAACAACTTACAAACAAAAAGAACAATACAAAGAATCGACAAAGCCAAGAGCTGGTTCTTTGAGAAAATCAACAAAATAAACAAGCCCTTAGCTAAACTAACTAAAAGGCAGAGTGAAAATACCCAAATCAACAAAATCAGAAATGAAAAGGGGGAAATAACAACAGACATTGAGGAAATCCAAAGAATCAATAGGTCCTACTTCAAAAACTTGTACTCCACAAAATTGGAAAATCTAAATGAAATGGATGATTTTCTTGATAGATTCCACCTACCAAGGTTAAATCAAGAACAGGTAAACAAATTAAACAGTCCTATTACCCTTAAGGAAATAGAAGAAGTCATTAGATGCCTTCCAACCAAAAAAAGCCCAGGCCCAGATGGTTTCAGCACAGAATTCTACCAGACATTCAAAGAAGAGCTAACACCAATATTCTTCAAACTCTTCCACAACATAGAAATAGAAGGAATACTACCAAACACATTCTATGAGGCCACAGTTACCCTGATACCTAAACCTCACAAAGACCCAACAGAGAAAGAAAATTTCAGACCAATTTCCCTTATGAACATGGATGCAAAGATACTTAATAAAATTCTCGCAAACTGGATCCAAGATCACATCAAAAGTATCATACACCATGATCAAGTAGGCTTCATCCCAGGGATGCAGGGGTGGTTCAACATTAGAAAATCCATCAATGTAATCCACCACATAAACAAGCTGAAAGAAAAGAACCACATGATCATCTCATTGGTTGCTGAAAAAGCTTTTGAAAAATACAGCACCCTTTCATGATAAAAGTCTTAGAGAGATCAGGCATACAAGGACCATATTTAAACATAATAAAGGCAATTTACAGCAAGCCAATAGCCAACATCAAACTAAATGGAGAGAAACTTAAATCATTTCCTCTAAAATCAGGGACAGGGCAAGGCTGCCCACTCTCTCCATATCTCTTCAACATAGTACTTGAAGTTTTAGCTAGAGCAATAAGACAACTAAAAGAGATCAAGGGGATACAAATTGGAAAGGAAGAAGTCAAAGTATCCCTATTTGCAGATGATATGATAGTATACATCAATGACCCCAAAAATTCCACCCGAGAACTTCTACAGCTGATAAACTCCTTCAGCAAGGTGGCCGGATACAAAATCAATTCAAAAAAAAATCAGTAGCCCTACTTTACACAAAAGATAAATGGGCTGAGAAAGAAATAAGGGAATCAACACCCTTCACAATAGCTACAAATAACATAAAATACCTGGGGGTAACTCTAACTAAGCAAGTGAAAGACCTGTATGATAAGAACTTCAAGCCCCTGAAGAAAGAAATTGAAGATATCAGGAGATGGAAAGATCTCCCTTGTTCATGGATAGGTAGGATCATCATAATAAAAATGGCAATCTTACCAAAAGCAATATACAGATTCAATGCAATTCCTATCCAAATACCAACTCAATTTTTTACAGATCTGGAAAAAACAATTCTCAACTTCATATGGAATAACAAAAGACCCAGAATAGCTAAATCAATCATGTACAATAACAGAACATCTGGAGGTATCACCATCCCGGATTTCAAGCTGTACTACAGGGCAATAGTAATAAAAACAGCATGGTACTGGTATAGAAACAGACCAGTTGACCAATGGAATCGAATTGAAGACCCAGAAATAAGCCCACACATCTATGGTCACTTAATTTTTGATAAAGAAGCCAAAAACATACAATGGAAAAAGGAAAGCATCTTCAATAAATGGTGCTGGTCTAACTGGATGTCAACATGTAGAAGAATGCAAATAGATCCATACTTATCACCCTGTACAAAACTTAAGTCTAAGTGGATCAAGGACCTCAACATAAATCCAGACACACTAACATTAATAGAAGAGAAAGTGGGAAAAAGCCTTGAAATCATTGGCACTGGTAGCAACTTCCTGAATAGAACACCAATAGCTCAGGCACTAAAACAAACAATCAATAAATGGGACCTTATAAAACTGAAAAGCTTCTGTAAGGCAAAGGACACTGTCCTTAGAACAAAACAGCACCCTACAGACTGGGAAGTATCTTCAGCAACCCAACATCTGACAGAGGGCTAATATCCAAAATATATAAAGAACTGAAGAAATTAAACACCAAAAAATCAAATAACCCCATCAATAAATGGGGTACAGAGCTAAATCAAGAATTCACAGAAGAGGAATCTCTAAAGGCTGAGAGGCATTTGAGGAAATGTTCAACATCTTTGGTTATCAGGGAAATGCAACTTAAAACAACTCTGAGATTCCATCTCACACCTGTCAGAATGGCTAAGATCAAAAACTCAAATGATAGCACATGCTGGCGAGGATGTGGAGAAAGGGGAACACTCCCCCATTGCTGGTGGGACTGCAAACTTGTGCAACCACTTTGGAAATCAATCTGGAGATATCTTAGAAAATTGGGAATAAATCTACCTCAAGACCCAGCCATACCCCTCTTGGGCATATATCCAAAAGATTTGAAACAAAACCACAAGGACATTGCCTCAACAATGTTCATAGAGCTTTATTTGTAATACCCAGAAACTGGAAACAACCCAGATGTCCTTCAACTGAAGAATGGATAAAAAACTGTGGTACATATACACAATGGAATACTACACAGCTATGAGAAATGAGGAAATCATGCAATTCAAAACCAAATGGATGGAACTAGAAAAGCTCATCCTAAGTGAGCTGACACAGTCCCAGAAAGATAAACATGGTATGTATTCCCTTATAAATGGATATTAACCATACATCACAGGATAACTATCCTACAACCCACACACCCAAATAGATAGGAACCTAGCATATCTATCCTAGGAAAAATTCTACCCACCAGTGAGTCATGAAATCTGCTGCAGGTTAGTGGAACCCCACACCCTAGATGGTGTGCCTTATCAAGCTCCAGTACGAGTGGAAGCTCTTGGGCCTCACATGATGCAAGATCTGAGGGAGTATATGTGAGGGCCCACCTCATCTGAGGAGCAGGAGAGTACCAAGTAGAGGAATAAGGAGGGAGGGAGGGAGGGAAGGAGAGAGGGAGGGAAGGAGAGAGGAAGGGAGGGGCCAGAGGGGAGGAGGGAGGAAACTATGTTCTAGAAGTAAATAATACTTATTTAAGAAAAGAGTTAATAAGCTTAAAAATATAATAAAAATACAATATAAAATTTTCAAACTATAATTTACCAAAGGTATAATTATAATTAATTGCCTTACTGGCATGAAAGGAAAATGGCCTTAATTTCAGATTAGAATGTTAGACTGCAGGTGGCTACAGAGAGATTACACAAACTTGATAGCAGCTTAAAAGTTTTTTTTTTTTTTTTTTTTGTAGAGGTATAGGCTATTTCCATGGTTTGGCATTAAAGAGCAGGTAACAGGTTTAAAACACTGCAAATAAATTAAAGGTGATAGCTGTTCAACCTGGTTTTACAAACCTCCAAGAGTTGAAAAAACTTAGAGCTAAGGTAAAATAATGCATGGTGTTAGCCCATGCCTTTACCTCCAGTAGAGACAGGAGGATCACTATAGAGTTAGTTGTCTTATAAATTCTAGAGTTACAAGAAACAGGGTGGTGATGGTGCACACCCTTAGTCCCATCATTGGGGAAGAATACACCCTTAATCCCAACACACTAGAGACAGAAATAGGCAGATCTCAGAGCTCAAGGTCAGCCTGATACAAAACAAGCTCTGAACAGAGAGAAACTTTGATCCAGGGGTGGAAGAGCACATCTTTAATCCCATCAGTTGGGAACTACATGTCTTTGATCCCAAAACTTAGAATGCAGAGACAGGCACACAGGATTTGGAAAGATTTAAGTTTAAAAGCTACTTACAAACGGCAGGCTGCAAATCAAACAAATTGTCCTTTGAGATCTCAAAACATATACACTAAAGGTTTGTTTAGCTCTAAAATATCAAAATAATTTCTTCTTTAATCCAGATTGAAAGGTAATACTTTATATATTGTCAAAAAACCAAATTTGCTCCAAGAAAAATATTACCTGACCCCCCCAAAAAAAGGTAATTGTCCCAGAGTTAGGATTAGGGCAGAGCTCTGTTCTTATCTTTCCAGGAGATTTAAAGCATCCATTCAAGGAATCCAGGGACAACTGGACAATGGAAACCTCAGCAGAAAACAGATCAAACACCAAAGAAGACGAGTGGCCCAGATGATCCAGCCTTGCAGACTTCTTCAATAGCAGTTTTCTCAAAAGTCTACAACCACAACAACTGAAAATCACTAAGATCGTTCAGCTCCACAGACTACTCCAGCCAGATCTTCAGTAAAGCTCTGAAGATCAGCTTCTGTCTATGAACTTCTTAGGACATCTAAATAGCTGAGCACAAAAGGACTGAACATCAAATGATTCTATTAACATTTTTAACCATTTTTTCCATTCTTATTTGGGCCCCAAACAGGTTTAATACGTCCCAAATCAGCAGGAAGTCATTTTAAGAGAACAACATCCTATCCCCAGAAGTTGGGGAGGGTGTTCCCCCCCCTTGGTTATTTGACAGATAATAGAAAATTTTGTTATTTAGGGGAAAAGACTACAAGCTGTTAAATGGTCTTGTTAAATGGGTTTTGGAGGTTAGACCCAGGGACTTCTCTCTTTTTCTTTTCTGTATCCTTCTTTCTCTCCTATGTAGGAGTGAACAGACTTGAGAAAAATGGGACATAGACATAGTATAGGAAAGATCAAGAAAAAAGGACAGATTATTGAATATGGCCTTATACCTTTGTATACTGATACAAAGTAAATATTATATTTGGCTAAATTGGTATTGATCATTGTATATTAATGCAAAATTAAGATTGTATAGGGCTACATCGGTATTGATCTTTGTATATTGATACAAAATGAAGAGTATATTTGGCCACATTGGTATTGATCTTTGTATATTGATACAAAATTAAGGGTAACGCTTCTTAAAGGTATTGTTCGTAGTAATACTTAAAAATGAAATGTCAAGTTTTGACCTCTTGCTACCAACCGACATAAACTGTTTAGGATAATTAAGAAACGGAAACTAATAGTCATGAAAACGTGTCATTTTTTTAGTTACTATGACAGTCTATCACAGTTATTTTCTAAGCTACTCAGAAATCAAGTTGCTAAGAGACAAGCAATATTTGCTTATCTAAATATAAGAGATAGATAGGGCATCTTCAAAAACCTCAAGAGATCTGTAGAATATGGCATTCAAAGATGTTTTCTTAACTTAAGATTTTTTGATATCGAGACATGTAAGCTCCTGACAGCACCCCCTATTCTACTCCACGTAGAAGATGAGCATCGAAGAATCTCCAGTGGGAGATGATTGAATTGGTGGTAAGCCTTTCTCTTGGCAAGAAAAACCCCTTGCTTCAACTGTAGACAGACTTCTGTCCAAAAATGACAAAACTTGGAAGCAGGTAAGTCGACAGCCTAGCTCTGCCAAGACAGGATAGGTAAGTCCTTCATAATTCCTGCTCTACAATCAATGTCTGTCAGAGAAGCAGGGCCAAATGGCTGAAGGTTGATGCTGTAATGTATGGAGAGAAAATGGGAACTGTCCAGGCAGCCACTGGTATGTCATTTCTTAGTTTTGGAAGCTGCAGGCCCTGCACTTCCTATATAATCAGATATATTTATCCCTCTCAGGTCTCTGAGGTGGTTGAAGAATAGATAGCTACAGTCTCATAGTTAAATTTTGAGTTGTTTAGGAATCAAGAGGGTGTTCTGGATCTAAGAAGATATTTTTAAAATTGTGAGGCAAGTTAGTATGAAAGCTGAGTTAGATATAGAACTTTAAACTCATGGAGATGGTTAGATAGTAGAATGTTAAAGTCAGGTGCCAAATACATATGGACTGGA